>VXBO01006586.1:692317-716534 GCA_013400135.1 Rhinoptilus africanus | reverse complement strand
ATTAAAGAGAACCAGCCCCAGCACCGAGCCCTGGGGGACACCACTTGTGACCGGACCTTGTGACATCTCCTGGATAAGCCATGTTGGTGAGATACAGACTGGATTGTAAGTTGGGTGGAAAGTTGGCTGGACTGCCAGCCTCAAAGGGTGGCCACCAACAGTATGTAGGCCAATTTGTAGCGGGTTCCTAGTGGCATCCCTCAGTGTACCAACATCTTTATTAACGATTTGGATACCCGAATAGAGCCAGTCTCAGGCACTTTGCAGATGATACCAAGCTTGGGGGAACAGACACAAAACTGCAGGGTGCTACTCAGAGGAGTTTCCTCAACAGGCTGGAAAAACAGACCAACCAGAACCTCACAAAGTTCTTCCAAGGCAAGTACAGAGTCCTCTTCATCTGGGACAGAATAACCTTATGCAAGAAGGGCAGGCAACAGCTTTACGGAAGACAACCTCGCTGATGCAGGTCAAGAAGCTGAAGAGGAGGCAGCCATGCTGTCCTTGCAGCAAAGACCAGCCATATACTAGGCTGTATTAGCTAGAGGGTAGCCTGCAGGTCAGGGGAGGTAATTCTTGCCCTCTATTCAGTAGTCATGAGGCATCTGGAGTACTTATTTACTGTGTACAACTGCCAGATGGGAATATTTAGAAAAGATGGATCCAGATTCTTCTAAGAGGTGCACTAGAATAGGAATAAAGGCAACAGACAGTGGAAATTCCAACTGCTAAAAGGAAAATATTTTTCCCTTGTGGGTGGTCAAAATTTAGAATAGATTTTTGCCCAGAGAGGTTGTGGGATCTTCACAAATATTCAAAACTCAACTGGAGAAGATCCTCAACAAGCTGCTTTAACAGGTTCTGCTTTGAGAAGGAGGTTGTACTAGACACCCCCAGAAATTCCTTCCAATCTACCAGACTCCATGATTCTGTGTTTGTAAAACCTAAGACACAGCAGTAAAACTCCCCATGAGACATGGGAATATCCTTTGCCTGGTTTGGTCTCATTTGTAAGCCAAAAATCTATGAGGGAGATAACAAGAACAGCAATAATCAAGTTCCACAACAGAAGAGTTTGCAATAACCACTGTAGTAACACCCACCATTAGACTATTACCAATAGTATAAAAACTCTTTTTACTGGTAACCACTCATGTATTACATCGAAGTGTAACACTGCAGCAGCACAGCCAGTTTAATCCACTAGAAATACGTGTTGCTAAAAAAAAGGCAAGTAGACTTAAAACCGCTTATTGTCTGAACCTATTGTCTCCTTTCCACGCACTATGACTGGCACTTGTACAGTGAGCCCCATCAAGAATCTAATCTGCCAGAAAAATGGCAACAGAATTAAAGATGGTTAGTATTCAGCCAGATAATTCCCTAATTCCCACTGCACAGCCATACAGACACTAGTGTATGTGTAAGTGCAATAAGCAGTGTACATTATGAAGCCTGGCTTCTCAAAGCTCATGCTTGCCTGAATTACCTTCTGCTTCACAATATGGATGAAATCCCACTGTGTGGCAGGAGCAATAAAATTACATTTTTTCCCTCTACACAGATACTTATTTCAAAGAAAGTTAATCTTCTGGTTGGACTGAGTTGGAACTGGTAAAGAGATTCCACATTAATAGGGCAGGGGGTAGAAAAAAGAAGGAAAGGAAAGGGGATTGTCTAGACTATTCAAAGGGACACCCATCAGAAGGCCCTGGCCAGGCCAAATTGAGGACCGCTAATGAAAGATGATTCGTAAGGTATAGCTTTCTGATTTCCTGTAATAAAATGGAAGAAATTTCAATCAGAAATAGAATTTTTCACTGCACAATAATGTTCTTAAAAAAAAAAGAAAAAGGCAGCAACTGAGATAGTACCACTATTTGCCTCAGAAAGTCTCACGGCATATATAAATCTTTCAGCTCCATGTGTAAGAAAATTCTGGCTTTTTTTGGTGATGGCTGTGGGCATCACTGTGGTTTTCCCAGTTCTACCTACAAAAAAATCCTGAAAGATGGTAGTGGAATAAAGAACTAAGGTACTAACAAACTGTGTCTTAAAATGGCATGGCTTTTCTAGGATAAATAAAAGTGACAACTAGGAAAGATTTATTTTAGATTGTCTCACACAGGAGATTTTTTTTTAAGTAAGGAAATGTGCCTAACGTCTGTCTGTCCTCTTTCTCAACTGTTTTAACACGACCATTCTGCGCTTCATCTAACACAGCAATGTCATTGGTTTCAATAGAAATATCAAATCACAATTATGCTATTTCTAGAATACTATGCTGGTAATGGAATAAATGTTAAATAGAAGACAACTAGTTAGATGTGTTTCTAATGTAGATTTACATGATGGCAGCCAACAGTACTACAGCGAGAGCTGACATGCCTGCAATTATTGTCAGATCTGAGACAGCAAACTCAGCAGCTACTTCAGAGTATGACACCAAAATCCAACAACAAGCCTAACTGGCTCATTAAAATCATCCTCCCGATTCTAAACTTGTCAGTGATGCTGATACTTCCCCTAAAACAAACTGCCATTCTGTTTACATTCTGTGACAAAAGGGCCAGACAAAAATTGACAGAAAACTTATCTTCAGTTTGTATCATCTTAGCACTGGATTAGTTGCAATATTTTCCTCTTTTGAAAGGCAACTGGATATCCCCATTTCACTATCTTTAGTGCTTCTTCAAGTAATAACTACAACGGCTCTGTATATCACTTTTTTGTCCACTAAATGAATCATCCAGAGAATTTTTTAATTGCAGGAAAAATTAAGTTAACACTTATTCTACTTGTTCCCTTTCATAACAGAGTAACAATTAAACAATAACAACAAAAAGTAACTTAGGAAAGCAGGAACTACCCGATAAAATTCAGGTAATAGAAGAAAACATGCTAAGGTTTCACCAGAATAAAGACTAGTACACACATAACTGGGGCTGATTGGGAAGTAACTGACAAGGAACCAGGGAAAGGGACATGAAAAGTTAATGAGAAACTGAGATTGGGCTCCTGAAAAAGGATGAGACAAAAGAGGGCAAATGATGGGAGAAATGAGGTAGCTGAGCTCCCCGTATAGAAGTACAAATCCAAGTTTCCCAATGTGTAGGGTGAGATGTTTGTTTCTTTGTTTTAACATCTGAGGTCCATGGCATAATTGGCATGAGTTCTGTGAAACTTAGAGCTGGTCTTCAGAGCACAGTGCTGTGCCAATTCCCAACTGACTTGCCACTTCGTACATGGCTTTTTGACTGGGCAGGAGAAAGGGTTTGACATCTTCTGAATAAGTACACAATGGTAAAGTAATATGCACCTCCCTGTTCAAAGTGATATCCTTTTGTTGGGTTTTTTTAAAATATATTTTTGAGATATATATACCACATCTACCTAAGGATCCAGCACGTGGACCAGTAACTTCCAATGTCCCAAGTTTCTGTTACCACATACATTTCGATTAACAGAAGATACTAGTAATATCTATACAATACCCTTACAGTTAAATGGTTGTTACCAAAAAACCCAGCCCACAGTGGTTAAGATCTTATTTTCTTCTTCCCTCTCTTCCATTCCACAAAGTATTCCATAATTAATGTTTTTATTTACTGTAATTTCATTAAACCCACCATATATCTTGTTTCTTTACAGCTTCCTTTTCATTAGTAAATACACAGAAAGGAAGGTTAAAAAGAAACTTTTGCTGCTGTTCTTTCCCAGTTTTTCAAGAAAACAAGTTAACTTCTCTTAGTAATATGAGCCTTTATTCTATGCTACATTTTAGAAATTGATTAAATCCTCTCTGGCAGGTTTCCAAGCATGTCCCTCTAATAATAAACAACAAGTCCATTTGATAGTATCTGTAAAACCACTTACAATCACTAGACACTCACTAGGCAGAAATCTCATCTGCAGAGAAACTGCAGAAGTTTATCTCGCTGTGGAAGGTAACTGGCCCTGTGCACTTTGAATTAAACTTGAGCTATTCAGGTCAAAACTGAATTTTGAGACCAAAATCGTTACTAACTTACTCCTTAAAAATGGTAACTCAGTGCTTCTTCAGTACACACTCTGCAAGACGGTTAAGATTGCCAGGTCATATAGGGAACAAAAAGACTTTATTAACCTCAAGTTCTAAGGCTATCAGGAAAACCGATGAAGGAAGATAGAGATGAATTCCCAAAATAAAATGACTGCCTTCAACACTTTACTGGCCTACTCTGATTTAAAAGAAAATGTTAAATGCTGTCAGTCATAGAAGATGTGGAAAAGTAATAGCACTGGATCACTACTAGTACTTTACCTGTGGTATTAGAAAACGCTGATAACATATGCACCTGTACACAATACATTGAGCTTAAGCTAATTCATAAAATAAACTTCTAAGTATTATTCTTAAGTCAAAGAAAGACTTACAGTAATATAATAATTTTAAACTTGCATCTTGTAGGTACACATCAAGGTAACAGTTCTATCAAAAGGTATTAACTACTGGATTAAACGAAAGAGTAGCTCGAACTCCCCCATACCAATCAGCCGCTGAGTGACAGCAGAGGGACGCACAGCTCCTCCGTCTACTCACTCCCCGCAGACACCACTGCCTGCTGCCTGCGAGGACAGGCTGGGAACCGTCCCCAGGCGGGAGGGGACAGGAAGGAGACAAACTGCCTCTTTCAGCAGCGGCGCCAGCTTACATCAGTGTGAAACGTCCAGAGAGGTATTAAATAGAGTCCCTTTCCTTCTCAAAGGATGCAATCTCAGCTTCATTTCTTAATGCCTGCTCTTGCATAGACTACAGAGCAAGCATTCACAAACTCCCCCTCACCTCCACAGACATATCTGAAAGAATAAACTGAGATCTGCTCCATAAACTGCAATTTAATTTAGATCAAACAGCTAAGGCTCGAATGGCAAAGAACATAAAAGATACCACTATTTCCTCTGCTATGTAAAGGTCTTTGAATTCAGAATACTGTCATTTGACAGAAAAAAAAATCCACTAAACTTCAGATAAAGAACTTGGGACTCAGCATATTACAAATTCATGAAAAGTCCTTTCAGCTCCAGGACATTCCAAAATTCACACACAGCTCAGCAAAACGCAGCAAAAAGAAAGAATAAATATATTAGCCCTAGAAAGTGACATGACAAGTCACATATGCATGCCATCTTAACTGCTGAGGAAAGACTTTGAGCAAACAATGCCATTTTTAAACAGCATTTAAATATCTCTGGACCCAAAGCTACTACTCTCCCCCACCATCACCCCTTGAATAGGGGTTCCTAAATTTCCCATGTCTCTGCACTTGCTTGTGCAACAGCCCCAGAGGCGAGACACAGTGTTTGGGGGAATAGAGTTCCTCTACCTTCAGCATTTGCTGCGCCCTTCAGAACGATTAGCAGCAGCAGCATTTGTGCTGAAAGGAAACAAACTAGACACCACATCAACAAGAAGCCATTGATACAAAGAGGTTTGCGTATATCAGTGGCTATTATCAGAAAATGATATAATCCTACACATGATTTATGTTTTCCATTACTTCAGCAACAGTTTTTTCTGTAGTATGTATTGGACCTCATCTAAACACATTGGATCCTGAGCTATTACTGGCAATGAGTACTGGCACTAAAAAGAAATGGGTATTTGTTTTATAAGCCGTCAGGGTGTCCTAAATTCATTTATCTTTTGGAGCTAAGTTTTCGTATCATCTAATAGATTTATTTTTTCCTCAAAGGCAGTATGTTATTTTTAGGGGAAAATGTACAATCATAAAGTATCTTCACTACTTGAAGAAGCTCTTACTATACAGTGACAGTAGTGAAAGAAGGTAAAGACTTCGAAGTCAAACTTGGCAGTTGGGTTTTTTTATATTTAATCACCATTTATGACCAAACCCAAAGCTGTACCTATGGACAATCAGCTCTGCTCCTAAATTAAAAATGAAACAAAAACCACCATGAAATTTACAGGAAGACGAATAGAAAAAAATGTGAGAAGCTGTTACAGTTCTCTCACAGAAACCTTTCCCAATTTCTTTGTTTCTTTGTATTCCTTCTATTTTAAGCAATCTTCACGTGTAAAGCACAGTATGATAACTTCTGTTAAACAGTAAAACTTCAGGAAACAGAAAAATTTCCAAATGGACAACACATTTCTCAAAAGGCCATGAATCACTATTAGCTCAAAACTAAGATGCAACCGACATAAAGGATTATGTGAGTAGTTTCCAAAGATAAAAATTTGTATTTATTTCCCTCTTTTCCATTCCAACTTTCATGAAAAACATATGTTATGACAAAACTACTCAAAGAGAAAGTCAAGCACTCAAGAAAATGAGGATAAACAGTAACTGCAATTAGCCCTGGCTCCTGTACACATAGTTTACAGTAGTTTTTAAATGCATGACCACAAGCAGAACCTCTCTCTATTTTTACCAATTAGTGAACAGCCATTCAGACTTCGGTTATCATTTGTGGCTCAATGTATCTTTCTTAGGACTTAGTTTACTAAAAATTATTCAAACCTTACGATGAAGGCAGATATTCCCCATTCCCTAATGATTTCCACATAACATTCAGCCTGCAACTGCTTCAAACTTACCACATTTTTGTGAAAATACATGAAAGGCTAGAGTCAATATTACCTTGGTTTTACAGAGAGATTTAAGTATAAAAATATTCACTAATTTTGTGTGATGAGCTTGTGATGTGACCTGTAATATTGACATGGAAGGTCACAACCCTCTCTAAAGGAGCATCGCATTTTCTTCATTTTAAGAGTGGCTCTCCCTCCTGGAAGTCTTTGGCACACTCACTATTCACTGGAGAAGAGGTGAAACATAGGAGGAGGGAAGGGTTTACAGCCTCGTTACTATATGGTAAGTGATCACAAAATTAAAGGTCTTGTCATAACTCTTAGAGAAAAAGCAGACTAAACTGAGAACAGCAGCATTTCCCTGGTTCTTGAATGCATGCCTGTGCAACCCTACTTATACTTCTAGGACAATTTTTATTTAACAATTATCTCTACAGCGTATCTACAATTATGTGGCAGAAAGTTGGAAAAAAAAAAAGAAACAGGTCTTTAATAATCTTGTTAAATGTTTTAATTTTGCCTTAATACCTTATGTAAAATTAAGTGTCTATCCATTTGCCAGACTTACCACTGAGTTCTTAAATTAAGATGCATTTTTATTCCTGTTTGTTTCGAAGGACACAACCAACCATTACCTCCTGCCCAGCCAAATGCAACCATGCAGAGAGTAATCAGATTTGGCAGGCCAAGTGCTGGCTGTCCACTGCTCAGCTACAGCATCCTCTGCCACCCCAGCCACAAGGGTTTCAGAGCGCCTGTGCACACGTTAATCCTCACAACACTGATTTTCTACCCCTCCCACCCACGAAACTTTGTTACTCACTCCCCTTAGAAAACATATTATATAGAGATATTAAAGTCATAAGAATTATTAATAATTAATATGTGTCAATTACCTTTTTTCTCTCTATGTGTTAAAGATAGAAACAACAGAAAGTAACATGAATCAGGGTAAGACTGAAGGACACTTCTTGATACCACATGGACAACAGTGCTATACAGGCTGCCAAAAGGACAGATGTTCTTTGCTTTTCTATTAAAAAAATATCTGTCTTCTATAGAATGAAATCCAACAAACCGTCTTTTCAGTTCCAATAAATACCCGCTAGGGATGATGAGTCTTTTCACTTCTAAGCTCCACACATGAATAGAAGCTTGCTCACTCACTCCAAAAAGACAGATTGTCAGTTTCCCCTACCCCTTTTTTCCCCTCTTCTCTAATTTTCTCTTCTTTAAAAACAAAACAAAACCAAAACAAAACAAACTGCCATGTTTCCTCAAAATACGTCTTTGGAAGACTAAAAGCAAACCATGCTACCATTTGCCTCTATTCCAAATGCAATTCTGTCATACCTGGAACAACCCAGGAGAGTCTCCCCAGTTACCAATGAAGGAACTCTCAAACTCCTGTTTGGATTTTTGGATTAAAACCTTCTTTCCCTGGTCTAATGTAATTAAGTGTCCAGTATGTTCATAGTAGAAAAGAAATAGTTAGAAAGCATCTGCAGGTCAGCCACTGGTTTACCCTCAGTAAATTCTATTCTGTTTCTTTGCTGGTTGCCTGTTCACAGCTAGTCTTAACCTAACGCTCAATAAAATCAAATTCCCAAGTTTTAATATTACATTTGTACTTTACATGTATACCGTAACACTGTTTTCAGCATTCAGTCAACTGGATATTGTTCTAAAAGGATAGAGTTCTTTTATAACTACAAACTCATCTCAACACACACAATCCCTCCCCCTCCCCCCACGATTTGGTATGAATTTCAGAATCAGGAAGGCAGCTGTCTCTTCTATTTACCAAAATAAAAGAGTATATTATGACCTCCCATATCAATGGGTAAATAACATTCTCCTACAAAGCAAGAAAGTATAAAAAAACCCAGCAAACAGTTTGTCACAGTAGGACTTGCCAAGGACACCAGAAGGTGACTTACATTTAATTCTCTCTTTATTTTAAAATCTAACCATCTCCATGGCAACTCAAAACATACATTCCTCTCATACAGTCTGATTAATACTTTGTAGTTTTTGTTTTATAGTCAAACTTTTGTTCATTTGTTTGAAAATGCATAAGAACTGCCAAGTTGATCTTAGTAATCTTAAATAGTATCATAAATCTGCATGTGGAAGTAAATGAAAGGTGAAATGTACTGCATAGATTGCTCCTTGTTATACTGTTCTTTAAAGCCAATAAACTAGCCGTAAGTTCTGTGCTCGCCAAAGGACTTTTCAAACCATTTATCATAATTTTTCAAATTTTAATGATATAAGACTTGGTTACAAACCAGTCTCTGACCTGGTTTCAGCTGGGATAAGTCAGTTTTCTTTCTAGTAGCCGCTGTGTTTTGGCCTTCGCCTGATGCGTACTGCTTTAGTTGTTGCCAGGTGACTCCTTCAGCTTTCCATAAAAGCTGAGAAGGAGCACAAACAGAAGCAGCTGGGCAATGGAATATTCCATACCATAGGCATCACGCCCAGTATATAAATGGGGGTTGGCCAGACAGCAGGGCCCCACGATTACTGCTCAGGACAGGCTGGGCAACCAATCATCGGCTGCTGAGAGTGACTTGTGTTGTATTATTTTATTTTGTATATTATTTTAACACTATTATTTTTTTTATTATTTTCCTTTTCCGTTATTGTTCTATTAAACTGTTTTTATCTCAACCCATAAGGTTTGGGGTTTTTTTCCTTTCCCCTCCTTTTCTCCTCCTTCTCCCTACCCTAGTGGGGCAGGGGGAGCGAGCAAGTGGGTGCTTGGTCCTAGTTGCTGGCTGAGGCTAAATCACAACACTCTTCTAAAAATTCATCCCTTCTTCTAATTCCTTAAAGCTCACAGACTTCCACAAATCACTATGAAAGACTGACTGCATTAAAATTCTTAAAAATACGGAAAGGAAAAATAATAATTATGCGAATTCTTTTTAATCTTAAAATATGAAGCACTTAAACTTCAGCAGGTTAGTGCTAACAGGGAGATGTACTGAAATGGATTGCATTTTATGGCAGTGACCTAATAAATATCGAGTGTAGATTCTACAGGAGGACTGTTCTACCAAATTAGAAATGTAGAGGTCATGACATCCACTAAAGACCTCCAAGAAACCATAGCTAATAAATTCATGTAAATGCAGGTCTCAATTTATCAAAACATGAGAAGGACTTTTACTCAACTCTCCAAAGACAACACCTATAAGCAGCCTAAAAGCCTGTGATTTTAGGTGCAAAACCTTCTAACTGCCTAAGGTAATGGCATACCTTAGTGGACATAAATCACACTGTGACACTTCTATATTGTGGTCTTTATTCTGGTACTCGCAATTCAAGACAGACGAAGACAGGCTGGATTGGGTCCAAATGAAGGCCATGAAGATGAACAAAGGGATGGCAAACCTGCCCTACCAGGAAAGGCAAAAGGAGTCTGGAGAAGGTGGCTGAGGCAGGATCTCATCACAGTATTCTAGTATTTAAAGGGCAGCTACAAAGAGGATGGAGGCTCTCTCTTTGCAAGGAGACACATGGAGAAGACACGGGGCAACAAGTATAAGTTGCAACAGGAGAGGTTTCATCTCAATACAAGAAAGAAATTTTTTTTACAGTAAGAACAACCTCCCCTGAGATGTGGTGAAGTCCCCATTGTTGGATGTTTTCAATTTGCAATTGGAAAGGGTGTTGGATAATCTCATCTATGCTCCCTTTTCCACAAGAGGTTGGACCACACAATCTTTTGAGGTCCCTTCCAACCTGGGCTATTCTATGATTTATCTCCAGCTTCCTCTTCCATGGCTGAACATACCAAGCTATAAAAATATCCACCTTACACATACAACACTGAACTGTTCATCATTCTGCACATACCTTTCACAACCCAATCAAGAAAAATGTTCTAGTATTTTCTAGTAATCAAATGATAAATATGCTAAAACCCTCTGATTAGGTTGCTAAGCAATCAGATCCCAGCACACTGTTCCCTTTGAGGAACTGAAGAACTAGATGCTACTAAAAGAGGAAATATTTACTCTTAGTTTCCCTTATATCTTGTGTAGCACTTAACATGACTATCAGCTCCCTCAAACTCATACCGGAATTCCTGGCCACGCCATGAAGATCCTCCCTTCATTCCAAACATATAAAGATATAAAATATCCGTAACACTGCTGAACACAGGACTAGGGATAATAAAATGATAATTTTGAGTGTCTCTGTTAGTGTCAACAGAGGCCAGACAAGCTCTTAAAATTCTTTTTAGATGTCTCTTTCACAGTGCCTAAGGGAATTTCCTATTTGCAGTTAACCTTGAAAATGACTCAGAACAAGGAAAGAGGACCACATACATGTGCAATACCATCTCTCTACGTGTGTCTCAGTACAAATACCTCATCTTTCCAGGAGTTAGTTTGCACAGAACCCTAAGTGTGTATGAAATACGCTCCATCTCGACTTGAAGAAATTTTGTTCCTTCAAGTGAAACCTTCTGAAGCAGATGTCTGATGCAGCATGTCTGGTTTGGATCATACCACTCTTTTTTCTCTCTACATATTTTAGAAAATGTATCAGCAGTTTCGTGTTTTATCAGATACGTAGCAAAAGGCATCTGACTAAATAAAAATGTCTCGTAAAATACTCTACTACAAGAGTAAACTACACTAGTGATTCAGTGAATATTTTAGTGGTTTTTGTGGGTTGGTTTGTTTGTTTTTAAGATGAGTTTTGAACTAATGCTTCAGTTTTAGGGACACCCTAAAACACCCAAATCAGATAGCTTCAGTTGCACCAAATCCTTTACCCACCCTCTTTTCCTTGATAGGATCCTCAGAAAATTTAAAAGGAGCCAGTAGGAAACTTGTTTCAGACTCAGCTGGCAAAAATTCCATCTATTCCCAACAGCATTATGTCTTACTCCTAAAACTAAAAGAGAAATCACTCCACTCCCCTCGCCCTTCCCCCTGCCCCCAGGCTCTCCTCCTGCATAAAAGTAGCAAATTACCTTTATTGATCTGGCCAAATTCTAAATTGGGCAATTACATTTGGTCTCTCTACAGTCATCTGCTATTTCAACAGAAATAGTCCTCACATCACATCTTAAACTCTGAGGAATTTTTTTTACTGTTAAAATAGCTACTATGCTCCAACTGTGAGTTTCAGTGATCTCTTTAGCTGACTTAACAACTCACAAGAGTCTTGTTTGACCTAATTAACTAAAGCTCACAGAGAACTTGCAGATCCTTTATTTAGAAGTAGTATAAAAATAACAAATCTTATCAACACATACAGGATAAGAAAGTTATCTTCTTTCTTGGTATTATTTTGCTGTCTCAATGGCAGTCATACACTGGTCTGGGCAACTACGTGAGAGCCACACACATATGTTCCACATAACAAATGCAATTTTGCATCTTTATCCATCTCTTTGCCTACAGAAGTTTTCCCAAGGTTTGTTGTTGCTTTTCTGCTCTCTTCTTTGTCCCTTTGGAGTAGTCAGAAGAACAAATTCAGATTCCCATTTTCTTTCTTTTTCCACTCCATATTAAGTACAATATTGGGGAAGGGAATCACTGGTATCTTTTGTTTATAAGCCTTCGTAATACTGATAAAAGGGTAAGTAAAACATTCTTTTAAATTTCTTAGGCTTCCCACAAAACGAAATAGGTATCTTGTCCAGATATCTAAAGAACAATACAGAGTATTTGAGCCATAACACAAGATACAGGGTCCGTACACATAGTGACAATATCCGTACATGTGCGTGTATGTGTTTACATACACTCACGCATACACACTGTATTACACAGGTATACGCACACACACTTCTGGTCAGCTGTGGTTATCAGAATCTCTACCCACATCACCACACTCGGTATACAGTGTTTACGTAGCACAGACTTTAAACACTAAGATTTTGTACAATGGCAGCAAAAGTAGGAAAATCCAAACCAAGCAGGTTAAATAGAACAGTGACTTTTTTTGACAGAAAGTAGTTACTAAATCTTACCGTTTCTGTGCTCATCTGAGAAGCCTGGATACAGGCAGATCAGACAGCAAAGAAACGCTTTTTTGTTTTCCAGTGTTATGACACTGTATCTATCTGCACACACACTACATATTCAAATAGGGGGAAAAATAGGGACTCTTTTCATAGAATCATAGAACAGTTTGCATTGGAAGGGACCTTTAAGGCCATCTACTCCAACGCCCCTGCAATGAGCAGGGACATCTTCAATCTTCATGAGGTTTCTCAGAGCCCCGTCCAACCTGACCTAGACTGTTTCCAGTGATGGGGCATCAACCCCCTCTCTGGGCAACCTGGGCCAGTGTCTCACCACCCTCAGCATAACAAAATGTTTTCCTTATATCTAGTTTGAATCTTCCCTCCTTTATTTTAAAACCATTATCCCTCGTCCTATTGCAATAGGCCCTACTAAAAAGTCTGTCCCTAGAACCATAAAAGTCAGGTAATCCTTAGTCCTTTAAAAATACTAAATTTTTAAGTCCTATTACTGATTACTCAGTAACAAAAAAGGTGATTTGCAGACAGGCATAGAATCAACTAGGTTATCATTACTGCTTCAAAACCCACACAACAAAAAAACCAAATTCTGATAGCTTCCATACGAGTATTATTCATTTCCCTTTCCAATTTGAAAGAAACCTCCTGCATTTTGAAAAAAATTTAATTGTTTTGTTAACATTTAAAATTACAATATCAGAGTCCAACTACCCAGAGCATAACACGATAGTACAGTAAAGTGACGAACACACCATACATCTTCCTATTTCAAATTAATTTTAGGCACAGCTCTTCCTTTAAGAGCTCATTGCACACAACTGCCCTTTCCTCCACAGTCTCAGCTTCTAGTTCTACTAAGACTATCACTTTGCTTTCACCTTGATAGCAAAAATTACAAGAACATCATAGCCCTGTGTAGTATAGTGAACTCAGGCTAACCTTTCCAATACATATTTCACAAACCTACAAACTAAAATTACTGCACAACTCTTATAACTCAAACCTATTCAAGGTTCCCCACGCACAGCTTCTCCCTGGTAATAGCACGGACTCTCTGTGGTCAGAGAGAACCAAGAAAGATTGCCAATATCTTACACAGACTAATTTTCTATGACTGTCTCTCTCAAAGTTGTGCTTCACTTTGCCCTTCCATTTCACACTGTTGTTCTCCTCCCTCCAATTTTTTTTCAGCTGAGCTATTTTATCTTGGAACAACATAGCATCTCTCTTCAGGCAGTGTTTTAATCGCTCCAGGCTTCCTAGGTATTACATCCCAGTTCCTGCTGTTTAACCGAAAGGCAAATACAGACCTTACAATACAACCAAAACAATACTACTAGAGCAATTTCTTGGACCTTTTAATGGAAATAAACTCAGTCTTTCAAGCCATAATCCAAGTAAGAAGTTTGCCCAAAAGCATGAGATGAACATTTTAGCCTATTCAGAGATATTAAGGGAGGCTGTACATTTTGTTTATGGGTTGTCTTACAGTACAGTGCTACTAAATAACGAAGTGCCTTCTGTTACCATTTATAGGTACTGACCTACTAACAACATCTGCGGTAACTGCTGGCATTTGAACTTCCAATACAGTAAGAAACTTTTCTACAAAGCTGACTAGGCACAGTAGCATGATAAATAACATTAATTAGCTTTCTTAGATGATTCGTATACAGTTTGGGAGTAATAAAAAATTTCTGGTGGTGCTGATCCAACAACAAACAAGTATTTCCATTTAGTCTCTTATTATACTTCAAGATATGACCTTACAGCATAGCTTCCAGTCTCAATACCAACTATAAAATCCTAATCCCCGCTCTGTCACATCCATTTGTGCACCTCCGTACACTTCCTTCAGGCTTCAGATTTACAGTTTCTAGATGGGACAAATTTACGTTGCCAACCTAAAAACATCGTAATTGTTCTTCCATGTCAGAAAACCTCGGGTACTACATCAGCAGTCCTGAGCACAGGGAAACACTGAAGGTGGTCAAACACCTACAGCTTTGTCCAGGGAAGTTGTAGAGTCTCCACTCGCAAGAACTCAAAACCTGACTGGATGCAGTCCTGGACAACCTACTCTAGCTGACCCTACTTCAGAAGGCAGTTGAACCAGATGATCCAAAGAGGTCCCTTCCAACCTAAACAATTCTCTAATTATTTCTCCGTTAGAAAATATTTAGGTTTGGTTTGCATTATTTTGTTTTGTTCTGTGGTGGGGGCTTGGCGGGTTTGTTGGTGTTTCGTTTGTCGCTTTTAATAATTTCTGGAGAAATCCACCACAAAACAATTTGTTTTCTACTCTGAAGCTCTGCCAATTTCTTCCTGTCACGGAACAGATGCCCCCTTACAAAGGTCTATGAAAACAGCAAATTCTTTCCACTGTTATTTAAGAATACAATAATGTTGCATGCAACGTTATAATACGCATAACGAGCTAGAAGAGAAAGCAGTCCCAGAAAGAAAATCACTACATGAAAGAGTTTATAGCTAGAGCTTTCTCTCTGCCTTCCCTCAAGGAACTAGTCTTAACAATAAAAAAAAGAAGTAGATTAGTAGAAAGGAAGTGTAACTCATTTGTAGGTAAAATGATTCCCGTTTCTCCAATTCAATACCATTGTCAGTAATACTGTTGCCTTCTTCATCTGACACTGGGGAGAGAGAAAATCTTACAGGAAGAAAACAGGAAAGATTGCTTTATTCCCATACACCAGAGAGGTAAGTATTTGAAACAGAAAAAGGAGGAGTACGAGGCTAAGAGTGGTCTAAAAACCAACCAAACAAAAAAGTGCATATACCATGCCCTTTCCTCCCACCCCCAATTAGACCGGCTACTAGTTTCCAAGAAAATTTCTTCAGAGGCATACCATCACCACAGAAGTGGGAGCAACAAAAGTAAAATGAATTTCATAATTGCTTTTTGAAGGGAGATGGGAACATGGTTGCTTATGACAGAGATACACTAGACACATTTAATTGGATCTTTTCCAGTTTTATTTCCTAAATATCGAACTACTGTCACATCAGGTTTATATAAGGAAACAAAGCTGCTGCAGCTCTATGTAGAGGTATTTCTCTAAAGCAAGAAAAGAAAGGAAATTCATGCTTGTACCACCTACAGTTCTTGATCCTAACCCTGCAGTTATGGCTTGTAATTACTAAGCCAAAAACCTAAAAGGAGGGGGAAAAAAAACCAACACTGGAAAAAATACTTTCAAACGTGCAATTTTGTTTTACTTGCTGTTCCATGGGATTTGGCCATTAAAAGAACAAAGATGAAAGCAGAGGTAGGTGACATTATGTGGCAGCAACTGGAAGTTATATAAAATAGATGAGTATAAAACTCAGTACACTTCTTGAGTGTTTATTTTTATTAGATGAAGGAACAATTGTATGAAGTCCTCTGTTTTAGTTCTTCCTCTTTCAAACTCTAGGTGCTAGAACAAATACTCAGACTGTGTTGAATAATTCTTTGAAGTCTTTATGTGACGTACAGAAGTCTTCCATTTTGTGTTACTAAACACATATACCCTGTCTTACATATTTAAGAACACTTAAAAATTGGGGGGTTTTGAACAATAGACTTTCAGACCTGAAGGCAAAGTTTCAAAACTGCTGAAATTTCTAACATAGCCCACGTGAACCTCACGTGATCAGCGATTTGGCAGCTCTCAAACCCCCCACTAGATAAAATGAATCTATCAGTTCTTATACTGATTATGATTTTTCCCTAATGGACTGACATGCAGGCAGCATATCTCTCAAGATATTTGAGAAATAAAGTACAATGAGAAGAGTTCTGTTCTTACCACATACAGCTGTTTCCAGAGTACAGCCCATTCCTGCAGTGTTGCTGTGACTTCAGTCACAATAGAATCTTCAAGCGGAACAACTGTTTCATATTGCCTATACAAGAAGAGGGGAAAAACATTAGGAAAGGTACCCTGGAAGATGTAGAAAAAGAAATAAATGTCAGCATAGTAAAGTGCTAGAACTTGAACTTGTTTAAATTTTTTCAACATAAGCAAAAATATCTTAAGAGCAACATTTCATCCATTGTAACACTGAAGCAACTCCAGAGCCCTATCAACTGTTCCTTCATTACATTACAAGAATCAGCTTATGTGAAGCATTTTCTAGTTACCTGTTCAAAATACATAATTTCATTCTAATCAAGGTCAATGAAAACACTTTTCAGGATTATAGCATGTTAAATTAACTTGCATGCAAAGTGGAGTCCTTCACAATTTGTGTCCCTTCTCTCTAAGCGAGTCCAACCCTTTTTTCCACTCCAATTAACATGTTAGCTAAGATAATTAAGTACCTGAAAGATCTACCATCTATTAACCTCTCTCCATCCAGAAGATTATTTTCAATATTGGATATGAAACTCAAGTGAGCTATCCTCTAATCAAAAGCATAGGACTTGTCCCTTTGTGGTCAAGATTCTCCATACCCACTAAAGGGGAAGCATAGCACGCTCTTCTTTTATCACACTGAAACGCGAGAATGTGGTAACTAACGTATGTATTGTAATAGCATTATATTTACTGAGCCATTAGAGCCTTGACTTGCCCTTTACATTGAATGCTATTACTGAAATGAATGGCAGGCATTGTAAAAATAAGGTCTATTTCAAGCTTCTGCTCTTTCAGGAGTTTTTTTCAAAGAGAGAGAGAATCAAAAAAAGAAAAAAAAATCAACATCAAAACACTCCATTTCTGAAACACACCCTGTTGGAACAATTTTCCATAGATCCTAAAGTAGCAGTACTGAAAACAAATTGGCTCAAGAGGTGGTTTGGGCCAAGTGGTGTCAAGTGCGAGACAGCCTCTGCAGCACACCCAAGGGCCATGAGGGACACCAATCCCTTCCTCTCCAGCAGTACGGCTGTGCGTACAGCTAATTTGAAACTCTCCTGAAGGAAAGCTACAAACTCCCCATTCTGTAACCAGTTTAGGGTATTTCTTCTGTCCTTTCTGCAAAGTTAAATGAGTGCTAACAAGTAAATACGTGAACAATGAGATGTAATTAATCCCGTAAAGTTTTGGGTTGTTTGTTTTAAGAAGTTAATCATTAAAAAAGCCACAGACTTTCACAGCAATATTTCGGTTTTGAAAATTCTTACTAGAAATAATTGTGCCAAATTAGCTGAAGCCAAAACTAACAAGCAATGGGGGAGAGGATGACGAAGTTACATCACTATGTCTCTATGTATTCTTGGAGGAGAAAATTTACCAAACAAAAGCTTCAATTCCTCATTTCCAAGCTACCAAAAACTCATATTCACATCAATGACATTAAGTAAATCTTAGGTTAAGATACAAAAATATACATATATTAGAAACATTACTATCTTAAAAACCTGGCATAGTCACATTAGGTATGTATTCAACCCACTAAAGCTGGGACCAGAAAGCACCGATTCACATACCAGGAGACTTATGAGAGATCACGACTTTTTTCTATTATTATGCCAATGACCTTATCATTCCCACATTTTGTTGTGAGAAACAAACACTGACAGACATTTGGCATCTGAGACTGTGCTCTATTCTACTCCTGCAATGTTTTTGTTTGGTTTTGGCTTGTGTTTTTTTGTGGGTTGTTTGGAGTTTTTTCAATTTTGGCCACGATAAATCTCAATTCATGCTTTAACAAACCACCACAGAGTATGCTTGTGATCTGAAGTATGACACTAAGAATATGATGAAAATCACAACACCTATTCTTTAGCTCATATTCAAAGATCATTTCAATGGTTAAACAAAATAAAACATTTTGTAAGATCAGCCTTCAACACTATGGCTGGATTTAAAGAGAATGCACATCAGGACTACATTTAACCACGTAAATATAATGCTTTGCATTCCTGTAATGCTGCACTTCCTCCATTATACCCACATATTAATGCCATTACATTGGGTCTATGACTCAAATATAAGAACATTATAAACCATGCTCTATTATTTCACAGGTGTTTATATTGGCACTTTGAATAGATATGATATATAATATATAATCCAGAGGCACAATTTCTGCTGCCATAACATTAAATAACCATGACCTCTGGCTCAGAATCAACTGGTATACCAGTCCTTGACACTTATTTTAAAAAGGTACATCAACTTTCCTAATAAGTATCTAAATATCCTGAACTGGTTGCCCTTTACAAATCTTGAAATAACACCAAGTACTAATTAACTACAGATTACAGAAAACTAGTCTTCCCTCTAAGGATAGCAGACATTAGGAGTAGTCATTCTATGCAACATATACCCTTCTATATACACCCCAAAGTTATGAAGCATCAGTATTACAGTTGCCCTTACGATCTTTACGCAGTCCCTTTGAGGGTAAACATACAATTTAAGACCACCAGAACTCACATTTTTCTACACGTACTTCACTAAATGCCATTTAGTATGTTTTATCTTCCACATTTAATTTGTTGCCTTGGGTCACTGAAACACTGCACTTATAAATCTCCCCACAGTGGCTTTAATCTAAAAAGTGCAAGTAAGCGCAGCAGTGAAGACACAGGATATTGATTTCAGGAGTCTCAGTCAATCTCACAGGAAACATTGCAGGTTATAGAGCCTACACACAGTAAAATCTCTGCCATTATGTTGCATCAGTATTGCTATTCACATTAACTAAACTACATATACCTCTAGCAACAGATGAGCTACACACAAAGACAGTGAAAGTAAAATATTTTCAGCAGAGTGTACCTCAGTCCTTATAAGGTTTAAGACGTGGAGGGTTGGATTATTTTGAAAAATTTCAAGGTAACATAGCTACATTGTAAGCGGTATCAAAGGTAAAATCTGCTGATAAAGAAGATGGGCTGCCTACACGTTGGTGCCTCCGTAACAAACAGGAACATACAGAATTTTGCCAGTGAGGAACAAGCAGAAATCAAAAATATAAATAGGAGTTCTTTCAAACGCATGTGTTTCAGATGATATCTCTGAAGTTAAAATTTTATAAGCAAAAGTGAACGTCTGTAACCAACAGAATTGATTCTTGCTATATTAAAAAACAAAAAAAAAATTGAAAGCTTGCAGAATTACATTTACTTTTCAAACCCCAATCTATAAATTTTAATAACGATTTCTTAGATTCCCTTCTAGACGCAAAACACTGAAGCTTCTTAAAGAGAAGGAAAAATACTCACCCTCTGTTACTGACAATTGCCTTTTTCAAGTGAATATAGTTTGCAGGAAAAATCCCCTACAAGCGAAAAAAGTCTTTAAGTTAGAAAAATACATTTGCAGTTTTTACCATTTATAATGTAAGCCACAATAAATAATTGACAATATACCTTTTAAAAAAACCCACCCCTAACCTACGTTGAAGAAGCTACCATAATCAAAAGTCATCATTCAAATTAGTCACAACTGATCATTTTAATCCATCTTAGAACAGGACAGCACGCTGAATCAAGCCTCCACGTTGAAAAATTACTTTCTTAATAAGGAAGTTTAGCAAGTCTATTCAATAAAAATATCATACAAAGATTCAAGCTGAGTACTTTTCAACCCCAAAAGGTCACAACAGTGCTTCTGAACACTTCATATGGGAAATATGCTCTGGAATAAAAATCATGGGTAAGTCAACTAGGACCAAATGGAAGGTGCCACTCTAATCCTGCACAGCCATCTTGGGTGGGACGAGACTGATTTCAAAGAAAACATTTAAATTTAGCCAATTGTCTTCCGACAGCAAAAGCCCAATCATCCACTAACAGCAAGCAGGGAAAAGGTGGGACAAGTAGGAAGAGTTCAGAGAACAGCTTGCAGTTAGCAGAAAAGAATGAGTAACAGAAGGAACTATCTGCAACATTTACTGGAGAGCTGTAAGCTAGCCGGGACAGCCAGGAGAGTGGCTATCACAGAGCCTGCAGCATAGCATCAGTATGCTTCCAGACCAGGCATCTCTACTGTATGCTACACTACATTATACCACAAGGACATATGTCTAAAAATCACCAAAACAAAAAGCCCACCATCAAATTTGTGTGTAGTCCCCACTACCAGCGTTTCAATAAGAAAAGAAGTATTCTATTACTTGCATACCATGGAGCTATCCTTTTCCCTCTCTCTTTCCAACAAAAAGCTGTTTAAACCCGCCTGGGATAGCTCCCATTATTTGCCTTTTGCTGTTCCCATGACAGTTGGATTCTAACTTTGCCTGTGCCGCCGTGTTCTTGTGTGACGAGGCATGGGGAAAAGAGGTAATTTAAATCACACTTTTCATAGCCTTCCATTCTCTCTTTCAAGCACGTGGCCCTGAATCCTCCGTGCAAACTCGGTCAGTCAGTAGGAACAGCAAGCCAGCGCTTTAGTGGGGAATACAGGAGCAGCACTGGTAACCTCCAGGTTAAAAACCAGCTAACAGCCTCTCACAAAAATGTCAGTTATCAAGTGTGAGCTTTAAATTTTTAGACCTTTAAAAAAGTTCAATTTAGGAAGAAAAATTTTCATGGTAGAGTTGAAAGATTCCTTTTACCAAGTAAAAATGATTCAAAATGCTAAGAAAAATTCCTTCTTTTTCATAGGCAATACTGAAATTGCAGAATAAAAAAAAAGATAAATCTAACAGGTATTGCTTCATCGGGGCGGGGGGGAGGCAAAGAAGTAAATATGCATGCTTTCAGCCACGTGAAAATCTGGAAAAGGAAAAAGTGGTACTTCAGTTTCTTGTTTGGTTCACTTCCAATTAATGCTGTTTATTTCTGTGATTCTGTGCTGGTTACCCAAGAAACCAAGGAAGGTTTGAAGGGCTCTCCGATCAAAAGTGAACATGTACACAAGATGTACCAAGACACACACAATAAATATAGCCTTTTCCACAAGTATTATAATCATGAAAACATGGTGCAGGTAATATTATATTCCATAATACAGGTAACTCCATAATACAGGTATATTCCATAATACAGGTAAACATGAGGATTCTGGTACTCTTTTCTTTTTAAATATGAGCTATATTTAAACCAAAGGACAATGAAGCCATGCTTACATAGAAGCAACTACATGTTTCAATACATACATTTACAAAAAATATACATGCACTCGCAAAAAATTCAGAACAGTCAAAAAAGTTCTCCAAGAGCAAAACAGGAGTATGACTAGAAAATAAACAAATCTGAAAAAAAGAACAAACTTACAATATCCTTTTTCATCAGACTTTTGTCAAAGTTGTCTTAGATTAATAATGCAAATTATTACACATGTTCATTAAAAATCCTGAATTCAGCAGTACAAGATCACTCATCTATGCTTTTCTTAGGGGAGTAGGGTGGAGAGGATCAAATTGCATGAGATTTATAAATATTGGAGAGATTACAAGTTAGATGTCAAGAAGGTTTCTGATCCTTTAGGTGACTAATAAGTATTGTTCTCTAAATTTAGAAAATAAATCTAGTCCTCCCACATGAAAAATGTTAGAGAAGTAAAATCCTAAGGGCAAGGAAAATTAAAAGTTTACGTGGTTGCAACAGTAAAATAGATATAATCTCCCACTGGATTAAAAAACAATATTCACACTTACCTTTACATTGGGCTTCTTAATGGAAACACCTCTGTACCAGCCTAAGATCAGATAAAACACACTATATTAATTTGTGGCATTGTTTACTTTACACAGAAGCAAAGTGACTGAAAACTATGCAGTTACTGAGATCATTTCAAAAACCAGCTGTGCCTCACAAGGGTTTGGGGGTTTTTTTTGTTTGTGGTTTCTTTTTGTGTTGGGTTTTTCTTGTTTTCTTTTGCTCCACAATGATGACAGGCGATTAAGAACCTGCAATACTCCTGTTTATTCTCACCAAGAACAAATGCATCTTAGCATACTCAGCCACTGTACTCACAATCATTAGCCACTGTGACAAAGACGCATGCAAGAATCTGTACTGAACACTTTTCTTACACGCTGGTACCTGAGTCTCTTCATAGTGTTTATCTTAATCATATCTCCAGACTTCAAAAATCTGTCCTTTTAGAAACAGGAAAAGCCATTATCATACTTATCTAATATTGTTTAAACAAATATAAATCCTTTGCAGTTGCCTGGTTTTATGTATGCCTGTGAGACTACAGAACGGACTTTAGGATCTAATTTCACAAACTCAATTATTATTCTCGCATATCCCATCAGATAACAGCCCCAGACAGGACAATAAATCACAAGTAAAAACCAAAGCTGTAAAAGCTAAAAGTTAAACAGAAGAACCCAATTGCTCCCATTTTACACAGGTGAAACTAATGTCACTTCATGCGGGATTCATCAGGAAAATATCACTCAGTTAACAATGGAAAAGGAGCACACTGCAGTCGTCATGGTAGATGAGCTGCTCTTCCACGCCATATGACACAGAAAACTACCTTGAATTCTTCTTAAAAACATGCTGTTTTCTTCATATCTGTGTCTAATGCTTCGGCTCCAGAAGATAAAGCTAACCCTGAAGAGCCCCCAGGAGCACGGGCGATGAAGAGTGCCGGGTGGGAGTTCTGTGGAGGATGCCTGGCCACCCCTGGACATCAGAAATGGGTGGGCCAAGCTGGCCAGGCCCAGCTACTACACCAGCTGAGAGCTCAACCGCCTGCGCACCCCTCTTCTACCTACCACGGCCCAGCAATCAGACAGGCAACAACCCAAACTTGCCAGAACCTAACAATTTCACATAACTACATCCACTTGTCATAAAAAATTCTGCTAATTTTTTTCAGCAACTTCCTATTTTAATTTTTTTTGTTGTTCTACAGAAGGCAGATATAATTTAGTATCCGCAGCATTTAAAAGAAAACCTGTCAGTAATTTGTTATGGAGAACAGAGAAGAACAGAATAAAGTAACTGTATTTTGTGTCTCAGAAAAAGGACTTAATATTTGGCTGAATTATGACATGAGTCTCATTTAGAGGCTCAGAAGTGCAGAAGGCGGCCTTGACTTTGTTTTAAAGACAGCCTACTAGTCTTGATTTATTTTTTTAAGGAAATCTGAGTCAATATAAAAGAAAATAACTGATGAATTCAGGACATTTGCAAATCTTAGTACAGAAAAAATTCAAACATATCTTCTTCATGACACAAATTTGTCATGAAGATAGGACATAACACCAAGATTTATTTTCCCATGAAATTACCATTCTATCAAAAAATAAAAGTTGTTTTGAGTTTACTTCTTAGTTGATCAAACTTCATGGCAAGCATATCAATATAAACATATATGCACAGACAACACATACATATCCTTAAAATGAGTAATTTCTGAAACTCCACGCAACTGTGCCTACACCACCTGCTTTTGAGTAACAGAGGCTACATATTTTTAAGGTCACGGAAAAAAACAAATGCATTTATCCTGTGATTCATTGTTACCAATATTAAATAAAGCATGCTGCTAACTTTTATATTCATAGACTCTGTGTCTTAGAAATAAACATACATTTTAGGCTTTAAGACAAACAAAATGACAAACTTCTTGTTAAATATGGAAAAAAGTGGTTCTATCTAACTTTGCAATAGAACTGTAAAATTCAGAACACAAACCGATAAAGCAGGCATCTATTAATGATTTAGACCTGCAGGGTAGGGAATGAAA
>VXBO01006586.1:664168-692001 GCA_013400135.1 Rhinoptilus africanus | reverse complement strand
ATGAAACCCATTTCTAAAAAACTACCTTATTTCTGAGTTTCGAGTTCTTAATCCCAAAACAAATCTTCAAAGCTTAAAAGGTATGTGTTTGTAGAGTTGTGAAAAAACAGGAATGGAAGGACCCCTGAGAAATCATCTGGCTCATCCAAGCGATGTCTCTAAACCCCTCCTCACAGATGTTTACCCTGTTTTTAACAGTGTCCAATAATTTATCATCAGGACTGAGTAACACAGCACTCCTTGCCTGCGGAAAATGATCCATACAACTTCAGCAAAACCTGAATTCCAAGGTATTTCTGCAGAGTATTCCAAAGAAACAGAGTATATTTCTGCTACTCCACAGAGACCAGTTTGAAAGCAGTCTGTTACACGGGCATCTTTTTGAAGAAATGTCTTCCACTGATCAACATCAGCCAAGGAAACTGCACTTAACAGTAACATTTTGGTATAGTACTTGAAAATCTAGAATACTTAAGTCAAGTAGAGATGGCAGATCCTCACTGAACAACCTATTTCAGCGGCTCAGACAACATAAATGTACTTTAAAACCTGAACTTTCTTTGCTGCTATTTGAATCTGGGATTTTTTCTTTTAGAGAATATGGAAAACAGTTTGTTGACTTCCCAGTTGTAGGTAATTTTATACATTTGAAAAGTGGTGTATTTCCCCTTCATCTGGTACATTGTGTTCTCCAGATCTTATTTTTCCTTTCTTTTCCATTTTCTTTTTCAGTGTGGTATAATATTTTTAGAATCATCCTTCTCTGTTTTAAGTTTCCTTCAACTCCATGCAAACAAAGAACTCACCAGAACCTGAAAGCACTAAATTGAAAAATGTAATTCCGCATTTGCTTACAATGAACACCACCAAAACCTCATCTGTATCTCAAAATAAAAGCTATGATAAAAGGTACAGTGCTTTTTTTTTAAAAAAAAAAAATTTAGAAAATTGCATCTGCATTACATTGTTGACTAAAACGAACTAAACCTTTATTCTGGAATTAATCTTAAATAGATTAATATTGATCTAATAATCTATTTTAAAGAACATTTATTTTTGAGGATTTAATCACAATACTCATCAAATCCAGACAGATGCTTCAGCTAATTGTGATCACAACATGGATTACATGGTTAGACCTCAATACCAACTACCATTTTTAGATGTTACTGTACTACAAAAATTAATTTTTAATACTTCAGAACTATGGCATTCATTTTCTAGTGATATATGGCCTTTAAAGGGTGCTGACTTCAAGGAAATGGTGGAAAAGATGGAATTTAAAATTAAGAAGCAGAAAAAATACGGCTATGAAGTGACAAGAATTTTGTGAATAAGCTGATGTGAAACAACAACTGCAAGTATCTACAATTTGAACAGATTAACTGCCTAGCAATTATAAGTAACTAGTAAGAATTTGAGGCCAGGTGAAGTTAAGGTGTAAGACCAGAGGTGAAACATCTAAAAATTTTATGAAGACTGTGCTTCATGCATACAACGCCTCCCCTCATTTCCTTTTCTCACAGCTAAGAATATTCTCAAACTGCTTGCCCTACTAGATGGCCTAGGGAATGGAAGACAGATAATTCTAACTAATTTTTTAAAAAAATGAACCACCATACTGGGTCTGGCTGGGATGGAGTTAAGTTTCTCCACAGCAGCCTCTCTGGTGCTGTGTTTTGGATTTGTGGCTAAAACACTGATGATGAGACACCAACATTTTGGCTATTGCTGAACAGTGCTTGTACAATATATCTTTTTCCCCAATGTGCCACCCCCAGCGGGTAGACTAGGGGTAGGCAAGAAGTTGTGAGGGGACATAGCTAGGACAGCTGACCTGAATCAGTCAAAGAGATATTCCATACCATATAAAATCATTTGCTATAAGACAACCAAAAATTAGTCTATTAGAAGCACCATTCTAAGCAACGTCCTATTCAGGATAGGAAGGAGAACACTTAATACAGCCCAAATAAGTCTGATGAATTTAAAGTATTATATCATAGTCAAAATAAAGTAGACAAAGCGACGAAGACATCCTAAAAGGGGGAAAAATACATGAAAAATCAATGATACAGGTGATGATGCTGCAAGTAAGCACTTTTTTCCCCTCTTGGGTTTTTTTTTTTTAATGGTAAATTTTGATGAATGGAAGTGCAAGGCTTTATGTTTGTTTGTTTTTAAAAAACCCTGATAGTAAGATAGACATAATGCCTCAGTAAAACACAAACAGTGCAGGAATTACATACACTTTTCTAATCTAATTGATTTTGAACACCTCATGCTTTACATTCTCAGTATGCATCAGACAAATGTTTAATCAAGTACTGTAGAAGAAAACTGAATGAATCATATCCATTCCAATGTGATCTGGACGAATCCCTGTATCCTAAAGCCCTATTCCAATTTTGCTTTTATGTGGACTATACTGCACAATGCAGCAGATAAACCAAACAGACTACCCAAAGCAACACAGCCACATTGCAGTCTTCCATGCCAGCTAGGCCTACCATAGAGTCTAAACATTATGGGGCTTTAAGGTGAAACATAAAATCCAGGAAAAACCACAAGCCTTTAAAGCTGCTTCTTTTCAATAGCATCTAAGAATATTGATACAAGCTATGAAAAGTTAAGAGTAGGCTGATCTACAGCTCTCCCCTCTGCACTGCCTATACATATATTCACACTGTAGGTTACTTGCAGGCCAGTAATAAAAGCTAAATTACTTAGCAGTATATGCAAAAGTGTGTCCCTGTCCCTTTTTCATCTATGACAAGCATTAGTCTCCCTGCTTTGCTCCTCTGAACATAGAGTTCAAGAAGGTCTCTGAAGAGGCAGGACAGAAAAATGGATTGTGAATGTACATTCAGAAGCNATGGTCTTTAAGGTCCCTTCCAACCTGAACCATTCTATGATTCTATATACCAACATCACATATACCAAAAATGCTCAGGTAAATAACGTATTGTTGTCCCACAACTACCTGTACTTATGGAAATTCATGGCGTGGGAAACTTGAACACATACTACAGAAACCTGCATATTCTTTGATAAAGACTGAAAAAACAGTCCTTTCAAAGCCGTACCATGCTCAGAAGTCTCAGCAATAGGGCAATTCCAGTTAAACTGCAAAAGGAGCTCCGCGGCAGGCCTGCACAACTCAGTCTCTTAATCTGAGTTATTAGAAGAGCTATCAGTGTTTTTTCATCTTTACTTGAAAGGGCCTTGAACAAAACAGGATATTCTTTCCAAAAGCCACCTTGCAACCCTTTTAATATTTCCCCTGTGTCAACAAGAGGTCTGTCACATGGAAAAAGCTCATCCCTTTTGAGCACTCATCAGAAAAACAAAAGGGTCTTAATTGAAAGGTATCGATCTATTTTTCAGAAAAATAAAGCTCAAAAACCCAAATTCCACATATAATTTCTTGACAAACAGAATTCTGAAAATAAATTAAGTAAGTATTTAGGGTAAGTAAGTATTTAGGGTAAGTCCTAAAGCTAAATTCGGTTCTTAAAGAAAGCACTGCAAGTAGAATCTGCTACAAGAATTCGAACCTTCTTTGTCCTACAAAAATAAGTACAGTTTGCAGTATTGTGACTAACTCTCAAATCTGGAGGAAAAGCTATCTTTTGCATACGCTAGTCAATAAACAATTGCTTTTACCTTCTAATTTTTGTACAAGTTGCTGTGCAGAGCTAAAGGTACTCAAAGTGACCCAGAAGAGGGACAGTAACAGTGCTGAGCAAAAGCTTCCTGATGCTGAAACCACTCAATGCCCAGATCACTCTGTTCTGAGCTGGATGCTCTGAGCAGTGCCAGGAGAGGACGAGGAACAGATGAATACCCTCCCCAGCCTGCCAACACCACGTCAGGGAGCAGCCTCACGCCAGCAGAACCACAGGTATATGCTAATAATGCAGTCAGAGATGCCACAATGGAAGCAGAAATGATAGAATGTGCTTCACCTTGGTGTTAGCCAAGTGAAGGGCCATCAGGAACCCATTCCCGTGCTCCAAAAGACTAGTTTGAATAGCCAGGCAAATCTGCCGCGGCAGCTGTGTGGGTCTAAGAGACTTCAGTTCCACTGGCACACTCCACAAAAGGCAAAGAGGAAAAGGGATGAAAAGGGGAAAAAAGGCAAAGAGGAAAAGGGCTATCTCACTGGAGGTGTCTTTCTCAGGGGAAATGCAAATTCCTGGGAGTGAGTCGGTTTGGCCCAGCCAGCCACAGGACAGCTCCCAACTCCAGGTGGAAGGAAACCTGCATTGCTCCCACAGCAATGACAGTCTGAAGTGTGATTCCTCGCTCATCTGTATGGTACAACTTGGAAGCAGGGCAAAGATATCACCTCTCAAGCACATTGAATTCTTCAAGGATTTAAGAAAAAACACTAATCGTTGTTTCAGTGTCCCAAACACTGGAAAGCCTTCACTTAACCAAGCTGTCACTGCTGGAATAGCAGAGGGAAACTTTAAATATATTACATGCATGGCTTAAGAACACTATTATTAATATACACACAAATCAAAATCATGTAAATAATTGTGAGGATACCAGAATTTGCATGGGTAAGATAATTTTCTATTAACTGGCGCTTCAGGCATCAGCTAGTGTTTCTTTTCTTCAGTGACTATGTAAGAGTCTCAAGGTAATAATTAAAGTCACTGAAGTTGTAGTATTTTTAATCTAAAGAAAAAGGCTCCCTAGCAATAAAAATAAACGGACAAAACAGTCATTTTAAATCTACCCTGAATACCAGTGTCAGGGAACCATATGACTTGAGAAACGTGCAGTCCACATATGTATTTCAAACAATGCACATGTTCATGCTTTGTCACTTCACAAAAGACAATTCTGTCTTCCAGTATTCATAGGTGGCATACTACCCCCATACCCTTTCACCTCAACGTGTAGCACGTACAGCAGAGAACACCACTTACTGTTTCCATTCTCCCTCAGTGGCAAGATCCTAACGGAAGGACTCAGAGAGGCAAACAGTAACTATAAAACCACCCTAGTAATGTCAAATGCTTTAGAAATAGCACAATGTTTGGTGAAAACATGGCTGGAGCTTTTGGTAGCTTCTGAGGAAAGGCAGACACCAAGTCCGTGGGTTTGAACCCTGTCATATTGAACTATTGGGGGTGGTAGGCGTGGGGAAGCAGTGGGAGGTGTTTGTTAGATTTGGACAGGGTTAGAAAACAGCGATTTAGATGTTTGTGGTCTGGTATGAAAGCATGCAGAGTGGTAGGCAGACAAATGACTGAAATTCAAAAGTTCCAATTTCAAGCACATGAACAAGATTCATAGTAACAATCCCAACTATATTTCATTGCATTTTATTTAAATATGCATAGACAATCACAATAAAAAAGATTTTTTAAAAGTATGTTATCAATCAGTATTCAATAGTCTTAAATAGACAAATACATATATACATACGTGTGTGTGTGTGCATACATCCTTTTACTCTGAAAATACATCTAAAACTTGGCTTCAGAGGTACCCAAGAACTTGATATAGAAGATTCCCTACTCTTACACTCAATTGCTCTAAATGCAGCAACTGCTTTTTCTACCAGTCACCATAAAAGAGCCCTTGCTCTTTTGTAATAATAATAGTCATCATTAAAAATAAGCACATTCAGATGTATAGCTAATATTTGAATCTTTGTCAGCCTTGAATTCTTCAGCGAGACTCCGAAATCATTCTTCACATCACTAAAAGATATGCATGCATGTGAATCCTTTTAATCCAGACAGCAAAGTCCCTACTGTAGAGAATTATGCACAAACTATTCTAAGAAGTGAAGCTGAAACAGCAATGGATCTTCTGCCGACTCCCACAGTCCCTTATTTGCATGGGTTAACATGAATATCCAGTTTGTCTGGACAAAAGAATCCCCATCAAATAATGCAGAAGTAGATGATGAGATATGTTTCATTCTAAATTTGCAAGGCAAACCAAGGACCATGCTAAACAACCACTTAGGCAAGAATGCTTAAACAACTACTACTTTTTTTTTCTTTTAAGAACCTACTCTGCTCGTTTAGTGTGCTATTTTGCATAATTCACACATGCAAGAGCTGCAGCACAGACCATCTGAATATTTAGACAAATTTCATATTGTGGAGTTCCAGACGTTATTAACAAAGTTAATGTATCTTTTTATATATGTAAAGTCCATGGCAAAGGCACCTAAATCAAAGCGACAGGACAAAGGGCTTGAAAAACAAAACCAAAAAAACCCTCTGTACGAACTCCTCCTTCCACCCAGGAAAACACTTTGTCTGAGGGCCTCTTTTCTCAGCAATTTGAAGACTGGCATGAATTGCCTTTGAGGAATCATCCTCAAAACTACCGACAAAGGAAATGTACAGAGCCTAATTATTGTAACACTGTAAAGAGATATTGGATTATCCTTTTGCTTTTCTGTAAGCAACCTGCTCATCTGAGATCGTGCCTTTATTTCCCAGAGTTTTGAAAGTTTCCTCGATTATCAGAAATGGTTTGAAAATATCATGACTGCTTTCAGTGATATACACCGTTTCCCCTTAAGAGTTATACTATCCTATGCAAAGTAACAAATTTTTCCTGAGCTTGCACCATGTACTAATTCACAAGAGCTGGTAGAATGACTACAATTACCACTCAGTGCTTGAGTAAAGCTTAGCCCATTACACCACAGGCGATTTTTTAAAAAACACATTATCATTTGCAGCTAAAATATTACATCTATAGTTTACAGCATGCTTCTTTATGGATTAAACACCAGCACTGCATTGCAAATCTCTCCTTCAACACAAAATTTTTTACATGCTTTTCTACAAAAACAGCATGTATGAGGTCACTTTTTCATAAAGCATTAAATCAGCAGGTAAACAAACTAAACACCTGAGTACAAGAAAAAGGTGCAAGAGCAAAAGACGGTTCTAGGCACGAGAGAAAAGCAGTGTTCTGACCAGCATGCAGAAGGCTTGGGTAGCAACACTAACACTGGAGATGAAAAATGACCATAAACTGAACAAACACAAACACAAACCTACAGATTTGTGGATCTGGTTTTTTAACACATCAGGATTAAGGTTACATTATTCCACCTCAGACTACAGTGAAACACGTTCTCATGTTGTATCTTGTTCATCTCCTTCTCAATAGACATGTTTTACACCACTTGCTTACTCTGAACATTAGAATAAAAATCGTTCTCCTTTTAAATACAGCTTCAATCTTACTATTCATATGAATAAAGCAGAGGATTAGGACATTCAATTTATTCATACACAGACATCTCCAGCCACATAAGAAAGAACTATAGTTACAACATTTACAATGGCATTTTCCTTTAGGTACAAAAAACCCACATGAAGGTAAATGCAAAGCAATCCCCCCTAAACCCATATTCTTTACATTTTTTCCAGTACTGCTCCCAAGTGATTTGCTAATCTATTTCATAACTAATATTTTTCATGTGTTCTGATGTTTCTAAATAACACACACATACTTCATTGACATGCATAACACGAAAACTGAGAAAATATGGCACAAAAAGATATGATTCTATACTTCACATGATGAAAATTCACTGTAAAACCCAATTACAATACAAGAATCAGGTCAGGGTTCAAGATTTTCTGGACAGATGGTTAACTTAAAACACACTGACCCCCTATCAGACTGGATTAGTGCCAACAGCACTCAGCCTTTCCTACAGAAAGTGGGTCAGAATAGGTTTTATTCAAGTGCTTTGATTTGATGCATCACGATTTCCAAACAACTTATTAAAATCTGCTAGATTAAGATATTTGTTCATTCTTATATAGAAAATGGGATTCCCTCTTGGACATCACACTTACCTTCACATTTTTCTAGGATCTGGACAGTTTCACCTAGTTCCAGGACCAAGCCTTGCGGTACAGCTCCTCGGAAGCTGCATATCACTAGAGGGTGGGGAAAAAGAGAGAGAGAGACACATATGAGGGTTGAATCTTTGTGTGAATTTTTCTTCTGAGCATAGCACTTTAGCTCACTCCTGACATAAAAATAGCTATTACACACCTGCCCAGAAAACCTGTCAGCCAACTTTTCCTCATCGGATAACTTTATTTCGGCCCTTATCAGAAATTAAGCTCAGCAGCAACATAAAAGCTGTGCTTTTTAAAAGATTTTTTAATTAAGCAAGGCTTGTAATCACTTAAATCACCAAGCCCTGATTCATATTGCATACAAAGATTTCCTTGTCTCACAATTCTTGCTCTACTACAGAATTCATCAATGGAACAGGCAGTCCTAACTGCAAAGACTATAATAGGAAGTCAACTGCAGGGATTACTTTCCTCCAAGTTGAAATTATTTCAAGTACCATCTGTGCAGCTAATACACTGCAAAAATCCTATATTACCATACATTATTATATTTCAGTAGACATATAGAAGAATACATAAGAATCTGTACTTTTCGTAAGTACTAACATGGCATATACCAAATATTTTTCTAGGTATCTTTAGTTTTCATTAACCAGAGAAAAGAAGAACCCATCTTAATGTTCCAGAAAATAGGAATACAATCAAAAGTTACCAAATGAACCTCAATTTAAAAAATAAACTTTAAAAAATTATCATAATGTATAGTGATATATTCTTTAACCATATTTATCAAAATACAATACAGACGTGGACATGGGTAGTTTCCCAAAATATGACATGTCAAAAGAAACGATCAATTGCAAATGAGGTCCGCCCCCTCCCAGTCCCGTAATGCCTGTTCACCAGCATTTAAAAACTCACAGATTCAATTTAATCACGCAAGTACCTCGTTTTAAATAAATAAACGCTCAGACAGAGTACACCCTATATGTCACCTACACTCACACTAAAGCAAAAGTGGAATTCCATGAGTTGAAATAGTGACCTCCAGTGGGCAGCGTCCTTTTTTCCAATTTAAGAGAACACTCCCCTTTTCCATGCAGACACAAGCTATGGAGGAGGTGTTCCCACACCATGGAGCTGCATTTATTTCATGAATATCTTTTTATGTCAAGGCCACTGAATCCCTTATGACTAAAGCCTCTCTGTGCAGAACTGAAAGCAGTTAACCAGAAAGTCTGAAGTCCAGAGGAAGAACACCTTGGAAACTAAGACTATTATCTGCATCATCTACCACAAGGTTTGTTTCTTGAACCTTATATTTCAAGAAATAATAAGAAAAGCACAGAAAAAACTTCCACCAAAATAAAACATGGTTTCAACCGTATACAGAGATTTCAAAAAGGTAAAGGCCAAGAAAGAACAAACCCCTTACACCAGGCAAACACCCACACAGATCAAAGTAATATGAGAAAGAATTTGCATCATAATCTGAAGAGAACCAGGCAGCATCAAATGTTTGCGCTTTCACAGCGAGACTCAATGCAGTGTTTAATGAAAGAGGGAAAAACTAGGGATTCCATGAACAAACCTAAACTGTTCTCTCAGCTTGTACAGCCCAGCAGAACTCACCGCTGGTTAAATGAGGTTTTATGTTATTGTTTACATCAGAGACAGGAGAAACATAACAACCGGCTCCAGACTGGAGTAATGCAGACAACATCAGCCAAGAAAAATAGTAAGCTTGTCAGCATTCTGGATTCATTCTTCACCCATGAAGAAATCAAAAATACAGATTTCAGCTAAAGAAAAACTACTTAATGCTTGTCCCAAAGTACAGGAACACTGACAGTTGCCAAACACTTAACTGGCAGGCCACAATCAAATCTCTAATGGCCCCTCCAGCATTTCAGATAGCAGAATCCTCTAAATGCAGACAATGGTTTTGGTTTATTTGTTTGGTTTTTCTAATAGTTAATTTTACCAAAACAAGAAGGTAGAAAAACCTTTCATTTTTAAGTTGTTTTGCAAAATACAGTCCTATATTAAAATAACATGACTCTTCTGCTCAATCAACAAAAATACTAACAAATTCTAGCAGGTTTTAAAAGTACAGGATTTTAGAAATCCGGGTGAAAAGCTACTACTGAAAACACCACAAAAATGGAGAAATGTTAATAGAATAACAAGTTACATTCATTTATGGGAGTAATTCTAGATACATAATTATTAAAAAAATTAATATATACACTATAATATTAAATCCAAATTCCAGGCCATTTTTAACTTCTCTGAACATACCAAGATTATCATGACACAGAGACACATAAGTATTAGTGGCTTTAGACAAAAGAATAGTTTGAATTGTAGGGAGATTAATGACTGACCAGTCTTACTTAGCTAAGTCCAACAAGCAATAGCTAGTCTGAAAAACATTATTGCATGTCAACATTGCATTAGAAGTTCTGAATTAGTGAACAACAGCTGGCTTCCTATGAAAGTTATTTACTGTATGAAAACCACTGAATAAAGGATGAAACCAGGAAAGAAACCGGATTTGATGCAACTACTAGTTCTTTGCTCAGCAAATACTTGCCTGTGATGTAACACTAAAAAAGTGAGATTAGAATGAAAGCTAAAGAAAAGGTAGCAGGAAAACACAGTACTGTTTTTTTCAACTGCTGATAAAATAAATTTTAAAAATATGGCCAACAATAATGGCTTTAATATACTTAGGCTTACAAGAAATAATTCTAATAAATCTGTTAGTTTATAGATGCAAACTGTCCATTTATAACAGGATCCTAATGGCCAAAGAAAACATGATATAAGGACTGTATTGTATCAATATGTAAAAGTACTCATTAATAAGATAGCCAAAGCTCTTTTCTTCGATCTACTTTAGTCAAAAAAGAATAAACAAACAAGAATCACAGAACAGAAATGAACTGATCCCATCAGCTGTAGATATAATATGGATGATCATTCTCAATTAGGAAATAAGTTCTCATAAAAAAGTAATATCCACCTCGTGCTCCTCATTCTTAATACAGCAGTATGAAATCTAATACCTCCACTGATAAGTCATCAATAAACTGCATGGCTCTTCTGTTTGACAATTTTAATAATCAATAGGGTACGTTAATAGCAATATGGATATTTTCAAAAAAACAGAAACCAAATCTCAAGAGTAGTTGACTTTGCAGCCACCCTAAACTAAATGAAAGTCAGGAAAAATTAAAGAACCCAAATAAACTGACCAAATACACCCAACCGTATCTTGTTAAAACTGTGTAACAGGAACACAATTTAACATCTCTGAAATAAAAAAAAGAGAATTGTAAAAATAGCTACTGATTATGACAGAATCCCAGAAATCTGAGGCTATTTTGTAGTCCTGAATACATGATTCCAAAGATTACTGCCAAAGTTATGGTTGGTTTTGTTAAGCTAAAAATGCATCATGCAACACAATCTTATTTAGGAAGCCACTTTTAGGTACATAATTCTTCTTAGCAGTATTATTTGAAAAATACGAACACAAATGTATATGGGAAATATGGAATAATTTAACCATTCTGGGGAAAATAATTTACAGAGAGGACTCCAATAAGTGACTTCTGTCCTTCCCACAGAGAAATTCTTTATAGCATATGAACATCTACAAACTGTCTATCAATCAACAAATCTCCATCACTTCTTACAAGAATCATCCCCTTGGTCACCAGAACACAGAAGTAACACATTCTGCCAAAAAGGAATGCTCTGAAAAAGCACCACGTCCCACTTTCAGGAATTATCTCCAAGTCAGAGGTTCCTTCCTGTCTATCAAAGTGGGCCACAGCAAAATAAACCCTTCCCTCTGCACCTCTGCAATTTATTAATGAGAAAGGCACAAACTAGTTCACATAAGCAGTTACTCTCAAGCTGTAGCAGACAGCATAAAGGAATTGGGAGGTATAAAATAAAAGAAGTGGAATTGGAGTAACAGCTTGGAAAGCCAAAGATCCAGAAGAGGACAGATTCAGAAGTGTTGTCCTTGCCTACAGACATGCCCTGATACAGTATAAACAGCTGCACTGTAAGTCACCAGCAGTAAGAGAAACTGCTTCAAAGGAGTAAGATAAACATGACATCTTAAGAAAGAGTCAGTGCATGTCTGCATAGCTTACTGAGTTCTCATACATTAGATACCTAAAGGAGCTGCTTGCTGTATGGACAAAGAACATCCCCCTGATACAATCCAGTAGGTTTTACAAAAGCTGTTCTGAAACAGCCCCTGTCAAAAGCTCTTGCAGAAGCTGAGCTCAGCTGTGATAAAGTGGGAAGGCATTTGCACGGATAAATAACGAGCAGAGAGATACGGAGTAGAAGAATAAGTAGCCAGTTTCTTAGTGAAGACAGGTTGAGCAGCAAGCTCTAGCTCTAAAGGGTTCTCTGTTGGAGCTTTTTCTGTCCAAATTATTTCTAAATGATCTAGAAAAGTTGATCATTTGGAAAAGTGACAAGGTTTGTGAAGCCACTCAAGTTATTCATGGTAATAAGCAGCTGCAGATGGACCTAAGTACCGCAAGTAGAACTGGCAGGTATATGCCATTTAGTTTATCTACACAGTGTTTCATGAGGGATGAACAATCCTAATCTCGCATACAAAATTATCGTCTCTCCCCTTGCTCTTACCACACTGAGTGAGACACCGGAGTTCTTGTTGTAAATTCTATGTTCAGCCACTGTCAAGCAGCACCCCCCTCCTCATGACCACCACATCACAGCAGAATACTATCTTTGGGGGGAAAAAAGGAAGACAACATTACCTACAAGACTGTGTAAAATTCACAATGAACCCTTCATGTGCCAGTTTTCCCTTTTGTCAAAAATAACATAACAGCCTAAGGAAAAGTAGAAAGAAGTGAGACAAGAGACAACAAGGTCTGCATGAGAGCTTTTATAAGATTAATTATGAACCAAGATAAAACTCTTCTACCAGTAAGACTGACTGCTGAAAGAGGTGAAGAGAGTATAATTGGTAAGTTGTTTGGAGAAGGTGAACAGGTAACAATTGCTAATCATCCCTTCCATTACAAAAAAGCAGAGCAGTGTCAAATGAAACAGCAGAGGAGAGCTTTATTTAAAAAAGTATTAAATACTTTATTCAATAAAGGAGGACTTTATTTAACAAAGTATTTTCCACACAGTGTATCAACTGTGAAGCTCCTCACAAGATGCTGAAGATGTGTCCCGGGTTGAGCAACACAGGACTAACATCTCTTCTAATACTGGGGAAAACTCCACTTTTGGAAGACTCTAGTGTCCGAATTTGTGGAAATATTTACTTTATAGCCAGCTAGGCCATGTGGGATTCAAGTTCTCAGTGTTTTAAAGCCTTGCCAGGTGCAGGGATGGGGAGAAGTAAGGCCTGGGCATCTGACCCAGGCTGGCCAACAGGATTATTTCATACCATGAACATCACATTCTATATAAATTAGAAAGTTTGCTGTGTAGTCTCTCTCACCCTTGATGCCAGCTGTCCAGAGAAACTCCTTGCCCTGGTGTTGGACCCCTGAGTCCTTCCCTTCCTCCTGAAGGCATCACACTCGCGGTGTGCGACATTTGCTGTCCACCGCTGGGAGTGCACAGCTTCCTGCTGATATAATTGGCTGAGTATAATTCTTGCATATCTTATATTAGTATCAGGATTAATACTGATACTTTAGTATTATTGTTAATTATTTAGTCTTATCCTATTAATTCTATTTATATTTCAACCCTTGTGTTTCCTTGCTTTCCCCGATTCCCCTTTCCGGGTGGGGAAGGGTCATTGGGTGATAGTTGTCTAAATGACAATAAGTTGTTATAGGTTTTCTCAAACCATAACAGGGTGAAAAGAAAAAAAAAAGCCACTCAAGTTCAAAGCAAAGAGGGCAAACTAATGGATGTGTACCACCTTAGGCTCAGCCAGTCCCTAACCCAGAAAGCAGGTAAGTCTTGGGAAAGCATCACATATGCTTCTCTTGCTGTGCTCCTCACCCTGAACACCTGCTACCGGCCACTGCCAAGGGCAGGACATGGAGTGAGATGGGTTTGTGGCTGGGCTGTTCCGATCCCTCTCGCACTCACAGCGTGAGCCTCTGCTGGTCCTTGCTCTCTATCGATTTGTGACCTCATCTGAACATTTTTATGGCAAAAAGAGTGAATACAATTCACAGTTAAGAGAAACACTGAATTAGATTTCATGTGTGTCATTATTACTTTCTGCCACCTACCTAAATAACACAGCTGTTTTCATTTATGCTGTGGTATAATTTAAAATATATCTTCCTTTTTTAATTCTTTCTAATTCAATTTCCTACATCCCAACTTCCTCCACCCGCCCACAGTCTCACCTGGGTCACAATGCTTCCACGGATCATTTTTCTTCTCAAATGGATTATGTCAACTACATGATAAACAGTAATAGAAGCGCGTTCAGATTTTTTACACAAACAGCAGGGAAAGGCAAAACAAGATCATGCCAGAGTACTGTCCAGTACAGTATCCACATAAAGTTACTGCAGTATCTAGCTGCTAATTCCCCTGAAACATAATTTTTTCTTGGCATATACATAAAAACATTTTGCAGCACAAGGAACTGTCACAGATATATGCCTTCTGCATGTAATTTCTAATTTTTTCAACTCATTTCTACACATCGCAGTAAAGCCCTACAGAAGTATTTTGATATTGCATAGTGTTCTATTTACAATATAAACTATCAGTTCAGCCCATAATAAGTAATTTGTATATTTCCATAAAGGAAAACAGCTCTTTTCCTGCCCTTTCCAAGATGAATCAGTGAAAATTGGAAATATTCATTTAAATGAGGGCTGAGAAACAAAATCAGTTCAAGAGGTTTCCATGTTTACATTGTGCCCTTTTCCTTCTCCAAATCTAAATTTTGTTTCTCTAATCATAAAGCTGGGCTTTTAAAATTTGTTATTTATTTCTGATGCTTTCTCTTCACAATAGAAATAATTGCTGCTAGAAGATACCCAATATGATAAACCATATTTTTGTTTATCCCAAGATGTTGGTGAGGCCAAGATTTAATGTATTCTGTGGGCTAACTTGCGGGGAAAAAAACCCAAAGACCCATGACATTACATATTATCAGCTGTGAACATGCCTGTCTTTTCTTTTTTTTCAGTTTCACTGGGTCTTCTTTAGTTGCATAATGTGACAAAAGAAACAAAAAGAACTCCTTCCACTGTAATTTTGCAAACTTTCAACATCTCTCTGTATACTCATGAGTTCAAAAGACAAATCTTGGTCTTTGTGACAGTTTTTACCAGTTCTCAACTCGTTATTAGTATTATCTGTCGTACTAAAATTTTGGTAACTTGCAATATCTTCAGGTAACACCAGCAGAACACAGACAAGTGCTTCAGGTTAGAGTATGCCATTTAATTTTTTAAATGCTTTGTACTACACTCAACATGCAGTTATTCAGGTTCCGCACTAATCATGCCCTAAGTATCTCTTCAATCAAACTAATTTCAGAAGGGATGGCAAGGATAAAGCACAGGAGAAGCAGAGCTGCAGTTTGTGTTGCTCTATACCCAAATTACGTAGCTCCATACCCTACCAAGTTATAATCACACTGAGCAGACAATGAATTGTGTTCTGCGCTACAAATGTCAAAGTTCTGACATTTTCTGATGGTGTAATTTATGCTTTATATCACATAACTATATGTAAAACTCAAACCTCTATCACACCAGCTAAGAATGTGGTGTTCATGTTTACTTTGGGTAAACATATATAACAAACTCTCATATTCAACTGCTACCAGTTACCACTCTTACTAGTTAACATGGAATATGAGTCCATCTCTGAGCCTAATACTGATTGATATTGATTAGCCTTTAAGAAAATAATGCAATTACTTCAGACTGATAAATTAATCTTATGAGGAGGATGTATCTTTCCTTAAAATGATTTTTCATATGAATCCATCTCTTAAAAGTGTCTAGTATCTAACAGTAGGGCTAGTTTTAACAGTTGAATAAGATGATCTTTGTTTTCTTCCCTGTAATACCTAAATGATAATAAAGGGTCCATGTAGCTCCATGTCAGTGTAGTGGGCAAGACCAATAATGGCTCTAAATCAAACACCTTTTCCCTAATTTCTGCTAAAACAAGAAGGTGAAGGAAGGATACTAGAATGGGGCAAGAATGTAGCTTTCCCCGACTTGAGCCATCTGTAGACTGGGAATTCCTAAAGAATAAACTTTTATTAGTATTAATTTTATATAGGTATTTAATAGTGCTTTCTATACTTTTTCTTCTATGGAGCCAACCACATGTTTTTGAACCACATCAGTCTTTAACATCCAGATCCTCCTAGAACTCCACACTTCACTTATGGACCAAGATAGAAAGCGTTTTTCAGTTGTTTAGATCCTGTATCACCAATGCCCTATGGGAACTCTAAGAAAACAAAAAGAGTGAACCGTAAATTTCTATTCTTCCACTTCACAGTATTTATCGTTTTAGAAAGTTTCAAACTACCTTTTCTGAATAATTTGTTTTTTAAAAAGGGTGACAGATGTTAATTCTTTGTATTTACACATGGCAGGCTCTAAGCAATATGACTGTGCAAGGAAAAACCCCAACATTAATACAAGTTACCACACAGAAGAAGAGATAGCTAAAAGGCAAGATTTGGCTTTACCTTTCTGTGAGGCAACTGTGCTGCACAATCACCCCTACAGGCGGCAAAGAATTAATACTTTCCAAACCACCCTGTACCTTCTACTCTGAGCCTCTCTCAGAACTACAAACCTTTTTTCCAGCAAAAAGGAGTAGTTCTTGCAAACAGAAAATTGTGGGTTTAGTAATTCAAACGACCAAAACATAGTTTGAGGAAAAAAACTCTTCACGTTTTTATAAAAAAATTAAAGGCCAATATGATTAAATTTTTGTGGAACTGCTTGATTAAACCTGGCAGCTTCATAGATTGTACAGTTAAACTCTGATGATATTTGAGAAGGGAGCAGAAACACAAGGAAATTTAAATTAAAACATCTTCATTTTATTTACAAATACCTAGAAGAATGTTTTCATCTTCACAGTATACCTTCTAAGTATTTAAATGATTAATTGTGGGTGAGGTTTCAATTATTTGCCAGAAATTAATTTGAAATTTGAGCAAGTTCAGGCTACATTTAGCAACCATGTTTAAAAAGAAAACGGGGAACAAAAACTAGGTCGAGTACTTTTAAAACGTTCCGCTGCTTAAGCAAGATGGACAATATAAAGAATATAGGTACGAAGGAGAAGACATATCCAATAACAGCCTAAAAATTCCAGCTACCCAAATAAAACAACACAGGGTTTTTGCAGCAAGAGGCATTTCTTGCAGAGTATGCTGGTACACATGACACAGAACAGGGCTCTAATCCGATTGGAATTGCCAGGCACTAATGTAATACACACACACACAAAAAAAAGATTATCAAAAGCTGATTAAAAGCCATCCAAACATTACAATCGAAGAGTAGGGATTAAACAAAAGACATGATTTAGAAAAGGGCTAAGGAATTTTTTGACCTTGTTAATGGTCTTTATGAACTTTTACGCAAAACCTTGAGGAAGAAAAAGATGCTTCAGAATTTAAAGCAATCTGTTACATGTAAGTTTTTGTATATTACCAAAATTACACTACAATTAAGTGAAGGTATTTCAGGCTGGTCCGCGAGCACTGGCAGTTGCTAGGCAGCATCTGCTCCTGTCAGAGATGCTTCTTTCTTTGTGCAGTACAGAACCTCAGCCAGGAATACTGCCACCAATGGATTATTACAAGGCAGCTTACTGCCATCACATGGCATCTGCAAAGGGCTCAAACTGCTGCCTAGCAACACCGCCTCTTTCTACTGAGTCATATCATCACTATGAAAATATTCATGTAAAAAAAGAAACAGATGCCTGAGAAGAAAGGTGATCATTCACTAGCAAAGTGAATTTTTGCTAGCATCCTTCCCCTACCCTCCAAGACAAAAATAGAGATCAGGCTCAAAAATCATGAGCTTTTTAAAACAGTTTTGCACATCCTGGTGACATGAGGTAGAATGAAGAAACAGACCAAAAGCCCACAGTGCTGTCCGCTACCTTAGCTACATTAAGGAACCGATTTTGAGCTTCTGGCATGGCAGGCATCTATCCTAGTTACTCATCCCCTCCCTGTAAATCTATTCCCTCAGCTAACAGTTCATTCAACTTCCACCCTGGCAGTACAGAAGTCCCTCATCTGTACATCTTTCTCTCTATGCAGGAAGTAAATGCAGCAGTCTCTTTTTCTCCTCTTTCAGCAGAGACAAAGACTGTTTCAGTTTCTGAAACGTTTCTCCCTCTTTCCAATACTTAACCTGCAAAGAGGAGAAAAACACTGACCGCACCACACTCTGCACAAAGGAACATGGAGACATTCTGCACTGCTGCGTTCCACAAACTGCAAACGTGAGCCAGAAATGGCTATGCTTTACTGTTGAACACGAGGAAACAAGATAAGAAACCAGCCAAGTTTTGAATATCCTGGAGGATGGAGATTGCATCACCTCTGCAGGCAACCTGCTCCAGTGCTCTACCACATGCACTATGGAAATCAATGTCCCTTGCTGTATTTGGCTCCACTGCTCCTTCTCTTTTCACTGTGCAACTCTGAAAAGCATCTGGATCTGTTTTCTCTGTAACACCCTAAAAAGCAGATAACCACACACTAGATCCTATCTTATCTCTTCTATAGATTGTACCAGCCTAGACCTCGCAGACCCTCCTCTCTCATCTTGTGCTCCAGCCTCCTAAGCATCTCCTACCTTCAAACGCGCAGTACTGTGACATACAGTGCCCCAAGAGCAATTCTCCAAGGATGACATGATCACTTTCACCACCATCCTGGTTATACAGGAACAAACACAGCATGGCACGCTACTAGCTACAAGAGAGCACCACTGATTCACGTTTACACATACAAAAACAGAGATATCATCCCATAGCGTTGTACATCCTGTTCTATTTGACTCTGATCATAAGACTTCTAGTCCTCCCGTCCAACTACTAAATAAGTTCAGAGCATGCTAAAGTTACCTTGGCATTTACAGTCAGTTTGCACATTCCCTATGGGGATAAGGAAGGGAAGAACAGAACAGATTTATAAAAGGGTATTTATCAGTATACCAGCTCCTGCATCTTAGTTGAAAACTCTGTATTTTCCTCTAGACTATCTACCACACAAGAACTTTTTATGGACATCTGAAGATAGCTTACAAGACTGCTAAGAAACCTTTCAACCTCCACATAAGCACTTGACCTTTTTCGTAAACTACTACCTACTAAAATACCAAAAAATGAAATATTTGCCTGACATAATTGAAGACCTTTTTTTTAATGAGTCTTATGAATATTTTACCTCTGCTAATCTTGACTTAAGCAAACAGACATTATGTAATGCCATCAACATTATCTGAAGCATGGGAAAATCCTCTTTTTCTCTTACTGCATACTCCACCCAGTTTGAAATAATTAACTTTATTTTCATTATTAAAAGAAGAATACTGTGTTGTGCCAGCAACTTGAAAGGTAGTCACTCCAGAATTGAAAAAAAACAGTAAGATGCGAAGTTGCAGTTTAGGGCCTTGCTGTGATGAAGAAAGTTAGAGAGAGAAGCTTATTTTCTACCCCCACTTCCCCCAAAACAAGAGAGAAGCTGTTTCTGCAAGAGCAATGCTTGGTAAAAACCTTGGACCACGGAGATAACCAATATTTATCAGAAAACAGAAAAAAAACAACCCACAGCAGATCATAATTCCGATCAGATCAATGCAGTCAGAAAGGCTGAAAGAGAAGAGCAAGCAGGCGGAATGGACAGCTGCAAATTACGCTGTGCATGACGGAGCGATGAGGGAGTACAACTGACAGCAGCAGCACAAGCTGTTCCAAGCGGACGCAGAGCTGCCTGGTCAGCAGACAGCAGGCCCAAGCACAACAGCTCACAGAGCTGGTCTCTCTGTGCCCTGGGCCAGCTCTTCCCATACTAACAGGTCATTGCCAGAGGGACAGCCGGTCAATATAACCTTTAATTGGAAACACAGACATGTAGGTAATTCGCCTAGTCACTCTCTTCAGGCAAGGCCAGGCGCACAGGTAGCATGCAGCTCCATTTTGAACAGTATGGAATAGCAGGACAAAAATCATCTCACCAAATCATTGGTCTCGCTTCACTAAATGCAGTGAAATGTGACTGTTGCTTCTTTGGTTTATCAAAAATTGAGTTGCCAATCATTCAGCTCATGGGCATTTAAAGAGAGAAAGAACACAAAGACATATCAAAGTTCAAACTACAGTTTGCAATAACCTTCTTTTACAGTAAGTCATATATTTTTGGTTTACCCCACAGTGGCTGACACTTTCTCACTTGCATCCACTCTCTGTGTCTATGTATATAATATAGCCATACATACCTAAACTTACATAAAAATGAGAACACATGCCTAGGTGAAGTGGTCAACTTTACACAGGCCCTTCCATAGGCATTTTCCTCTACAAGGAAAGAGATGGGTGAAATAGAAACATCTCCTCCAAGCCACCCAGATCCAGACCCACTTACGGGAAACACACGTATCGCTCCCTACAGGGACTATTTAACACTGACTGCAATATTATCCTATGAAAGGTTTTTTGCTGCCTTTACAACTTGTTTGGGTAGATCACACTCCCCAGCAAGACAAAAGACTATGCAACCAAACAGGTCTGTAAAAAGGTGTATGTTGCTTTCAACTGGCTTCTGTTTAACAGTTCTGGGTTTATCTGACATGTATGCAAGGCTTCATTTATCAAGATCAGAAGACTGAAAGGGCAAGTACACTAAATTAACAGTTGGCATAACCATCTCATTCATAAACGCATTTAAAGGGAAGAGAGAGTCCCCTGCTGTTCAAATACACAGAAACAAGAGATTTCTAGAACTGTAAGCCCCCTGCCAAAGCACATGGAACTACACTCCAGCAGGCAGAGTAGCTCACACTCATATTCAAATCAAAGAAAATAAAATAATTCACCACTCCATGAACTACCTACTGCACATGCTAAAAGTATTTAGTGCATAAGCTTCCCTACACTGTAACATCTAGAAAAACCTTTATTTTTCTTTCAGAGAGCTGATCTCTGAAAGCAGAATGACCTGCTTTCAATCACCAAGAGTCAGCAGGCACCACTTGTCATGAGCTTTTAAGGCTTAATATCCAGAAAGACTCAAGAAAAGAAAATGCAGTCAAATGCTGAAGCGGGAGAAGAGGCAGTCTCATCCTTGTAACAAGTAACCACCTCACAGCTATACTGGAAAGCACTTAGTCTGATCATACTCAGAGTTACCAGTCTTCCTTATACCTTCAGTAACTTTTAATTAAAGACTCATTGTTTAAACAAACACTAAACTATGTCTAAGAGGAAGGAATTACAGCTAAAAAACCCTTAAGAGATGCTTTCTGGATCTCAGAAGATATCATAAACCTCATTTTGACATGCAAAAATCTGAATGGAGGTTTAATTTTAACATAAGTCACTTGAGATACTTCATCTCTTTGCCTTGAGGTTCAGTGGGCATAGAGATTTTGAAACAGAACAAAGAAAAAAAGTAACACGCAGTGATATTAAGGCTGACTCATAACTAAAACAATCAGTGGGAAGACTGCTGTCAATTGCAAATGGTTTTGAACCAAGATCTGTATGCTTCCTTTAGCCTCTTCCTCAGTGAGTATCACTGCTGAGAAAAGAACATAATAAACTTAATTCACTATGCAAACTAACAAAAATTTCTCTGAAGCAGGGAAAAAAGTTGCATCAGGCTCTCTTTTCACATCCACATCTGAAGAGAGCTCCTATTTCTCAAAAGAACATAACTACAAAACGTGTACGGCCACCAATAACACTAGGTGTTGGAAGTCATCAAGCGTTTACAGCTCTCCCATATAAGAATTATGTTCCAAATAACTGTTTAACATATTAATGAGAAAAGCTTGTGTATTTACATCTCATTGTCATCTCATGATGACAAAGAACTCTTCCTCATTCCCAACTATCCCCTTTTCGTGGAGTTTTAAAATGCCACCAAATATGCAGTAGGGAATTTTCTAGATCACAAGTTCTTACATGTTTCCCTGATGTTTATATTGGACTGTGACTTTTGAAGTATAGAATTGCTGAAAAGAAAGGCTTTGCAAGACAGTGAGACACAAGTCCAGCTGAGCTATGCCACTGACTGTAAACTAAGCAAGCTACCTTCAGATGGGTTGATAAAAATAACAGCTTTCCTCTCTTCATCCAACTGCAAATTCTGACCTGCACCATCACTTGCATACTCACACACCAACTTCCTATGCCTGAAATTGTTCAAAGAGAAACGATTTTAAATTTCCTCATTAATTTCACTCTGAAGAATCTCTCTTCCTGTCCTACAGGCTTGACAATGAATTTAAACTCAAAGCATACAAAAAATTACCTAAATTTTCCAAGAACTAGGAGCGTTCAAGGCATGATGTCATACACCCTGTTTTTAATTGCAATTGATACCTGCTACATTAAAAAAGAAAGCAAAATAACTTGTTCCTTGAATAAACATAAAAAGCCTAGTTTCCTACCAATGGATGTTCACGTTCCCATTCCCTCTGTTTCATCAACAATCTGACAACAAACCAAATGCAATACTATCGGACTTGTCATCCTTCGCTCTCCCCAGTCCTGTTCCTGAGCACTCCTGTCCACAAATCACCCTCAAGTTCACTCCCATGCTCACATTAACATTCCTCCCCTTCACATCCTCCAGCAATCAAACAAAAAAGTTGTACTAGGAAGACTCCTGGCAGAAACTTATTATTGATTCCTTCCAGCAAGTCGCTAGCTGCTTACCTGCACAGAACACTAGTAAGTTCTTTCTTCCCCACCCATCCACCAATTTTCGTTCAATCTGTGGGAAATGTATGCCTGAGACTGCCAACTCTCATCATGAAATATCGCTCATTACTGCATCAGAGGTATTCTTAGATAAGTAAAGAAAGCCTGAACACTTAAAGATTTCCACCCGTAGGAAATCAGTCTAAAATATTAAATGCATTCTGCACTATGGGTAAGGTCAGAGAGGAACCACGTTTGCCCCTGCCCTATTGGCAAGCAGATGAAGTCCTGAAGGTCTTAGCTAAATATGTAACATGGCATAACCATGAATAAATGGAGAAAATTGCTCTCATCAAAGCATCAAAACATAAATATTGCAATACTATGTCATATTGCAACACTATCACTTCTTACTCCAAGATCATGCCTACATACTCATACAATCCACACAATAAACTGATAAACATACACATCTGACTCCCTGCCTTTGTTAGCAATTTGAAAAATTGTTTCTCAGCTTCACTCCTCCTGTATTTAGAAAGTTTTGGCTAATTTCTACTGGAAGTCTCTTTGTGGACAACTAGTATGTAGATGATTTCGAACTAGTAGTATCTTACAGATTAATTCTCATCCAGCTCTGCAGACCAGGTATTCACAAGAGTAACCACAGTACCATTTGTCAAGTCTTTTCTAGGATGAGCCAAAACAGGTTCATCTCTTCCCACAAAACAATGTATTTAATCTCCAAGTTATCTCAGAAACGTCAGAAATACAGATTTACACTAGACTGAAACTAAAATTGCTGTGTTAAATGACACCTCACTAGACTTTCCTGTCTACACTGAAGGTCTTCAATTGGGTGCACCTTGGGAGTTGCTCTTTTACAGAGACATTTCATGGGGTGATTCATTTCCCATTCAGTCAAATAACACATATACATTTCCTTTATGAGCCCTGACTGACAAATTCCTTTGCTCATTCTCAAATCCTAAGGGTAAAAAAAAAAGGCCCTTAGGGGCAAAATATTGAATGGAACTAAAACTTAATCCAATCCATTGATGATCTAGTTTTCCCGACTAAGGGGCAAGGCGAGTCCTGAGATATTACCACCAGCTCCCACAACAGCACTGTACCTCCCTCCATACAGCTTTGGTTCCAAGACAGATCACTGAAGAATATCCTTAATCTCCTCCCCTCCCTCCTGCTGCCAGACAATTTCAGCTTCTGGCAACAGGGTACAAAAGAGAAGATTAAATATAATAGATGTCCCATAACACAGAACCCAGTTGAAATGATTGATATTGCTTCCCAGATTACCAAAAATTGACTTTTTCCTAATTTGGAGGAGGATTTCTTTCTATCTCTCTGAAACTTTTCACTTTAAACATGCAATAAACCACTTCAGTGGTACAGAGAAACCACAGTAACAATCAACTCAGAGCACCGCTTCTTTGAGCGGCTGCCTTCTATGCAAACAAGCTAGAACAGAGTAGTATGCCAAGAGAATTGGTGAGGAAAGGCAGACTTTCTGCAACTTTTGCAGTCCTGTTTTTCCAAACACTAATAGGAACTGGGAAATGTGCAAGCCAAGGTATAGCGACAGGGGGAAAAAAACCCACCAAAGCAAACAAAAAACCCCAAACAAACCCAAAAGCAAGATTCAAGATACTGATCAAAAGGAGAAGCTACAGTACAGAACCGTAACTCAGGCATTATGATATTCCATCCTTTCTTAGCAGGAGCAAGGGAAGTATTCGTTATACCTATTTGTGCTTATGGATTTACTTTTCATTGTCACTAATTAAATGGTGAAAATCAAGATTAAAAATTCATTTTAAATAAAGCAATTAACAGATTTTAACACTAATTCTTCAAATAAACTCAAAACAGGTGCTGTTTATGCAAGCACATTTGCCTTCTTCTCCATGACTTAGTACATGCATATTTAATATGGTCAGCCATACAAAGTACAGGATTAACTGCATTAACAAAAAAAAAACCCGAACAACTTTCAGAACCATCTAAACGTGCTCCCTGAACAAAAACAAAGCAGCAAAAACTGACAGCCTAATGAAATACATAATCAGCTCTCACAGATTTGCCAAATTTTAATTAACGGTTATTTACTAAGGAGTTCTCTCTGCTTCGCTTTTTATTTTAATTCATTATTATTTAATGCGTGCTTTAGAAGACTAAAGTAACTAATCAGATCACTTTAATAAATATTTTCTTAGAGACGGAAACTACTTTAAAAATATTAAAACACTAGAGGGCTAGAGAGCTAGTTATCTTCAATAATCCATTTAGATACCTCACTAATTATTTTCATAACTGGTCATCTCATGCATCTGTGGAAGAACTGTTTGCCTTGCAACAGCGAGTATAAAGTTTTAAAAGTGTAGTTGGGATTAGAGCAGCTGAATGTAAGTATTTCTAAACAGAAAATGAGAGAATTATTCACAATGGCTACCAGGTAGCAGGTATAGCAGCTGAGAAATACACTCAAGGAAGAACTTCAGTGTGGTTAGAAGAGTGTTTAATTTAATTACTTATTTAGAAATATCCTGAGCAATCTTTTATTCTCCTTTGCAGAAGTATACAATGACTTGTATGAGAATTGGGCAATACAATGAAGTTCTGCAACTGTAAGCACTAAAGATGACTTTTAATTGCAGCTAGACAGGCAAAGAGAACTTCCAAACTGCCAAAAAGCTAGTGACGTTCACATCAGTAAAGTAACGTGTTCTCTTTGAGCCAAGGTCTGTGTAGCTCTAAAAGGGCACCAGCAAACACGTAAGAAATGTCTTTGCCTTAAACTCTTTGAAAGCCAATGCAGAATACAAAGCCCTTCTATATCCAGCGCATTGAGAGAGGGATCGTGGTGTCTTTCTGAAGTAACAGTTTCTATAAATTATCATCTCTGAGCCAACTACCTAGATAAGAAGATGACACAAACCACAATTTACTTTCAACCAAGAGAACAACATCAGAATTACCTACTTTATATGGTACTTTCACTTTCCTTAAACCACATGAACAGCTATGTACGAGGCCCGGGTGCCCAGACATACCTTTCTATTTCACCAGAATGCTCTGTGTAGTATTCCAGTTGCAGAAATAACTGATTTTTTTCCCTCCCAACTTACATCAAAGGGGACATACAGTATACTGCCTTAATCCAAAGGCATACCAAAACCTTTTTTTTAACAAGAGCATGGAGAAAATACACAGGGGTTTTTTTGATAGACAGTGTTCAAAATAAAAACAAAGTACTAAAGCCGAAGACATAACCTCGTATCATCTACTCACACCAAGAAATTTTTTCCTTTCCACATTTTATTTGTGAAACTGGGATAACCTACATCAGAAAAAAACAACTAAAAAAAAAAAAATCTTTATTTTTTCCTCTTTTTTTTTTCCCCCTCCTAACAGTAAAACCTTAGGTCTACACCTTCTATAGTCTAGTTTCCCCAAAATGCACAAAAATGACCACTCCAGCAAGCAATGACAGATCTACTTCTGAAAAACTAGTACTCCTCTCCCTACTTATAGTAACTAAACTCCAGACATAAGCAGCATTTTTCACCTATTCTCCCTCTCTCTGGAGTATTATCAACCAATTTCAATTACAAGAAAAGTAATTAAAGCTACCCAAGCACAAAAAAACTTGCCTAGAGATCACCAAAATTCTTAAGGCTTCGCCATTATCAGAGACCTTCCTACATGTGCACAGAAAAATCAAGAAAAATCAACACGAAATCAAGGAAAAAGAAAAAACATAGGAATAGTCTTAAGACTACAGAATATTCATTGAAACAACACTTGTTTTCATTCACTACTCTCGCTTCCGGATGCCTCTTCTAGACTTGTTTACAACCTGAATGGAGATTTCCTATTCTTTTCTCCCATACGTCTGCATAAAAAAAAATTAGTTCACCTACTTTTCCATTAAGGTAGCATACGTATTTTCTTATTTGAAAACATGAGCCAAACACAAACAAACACAGCAAAGAAAAATGACTACGTAAACAGAACAGAGGAAAAACAACATTCATTGAAAAATTAATGGTTTTTTTCCTGAAGCACCGATTACAATTATAGCAGCAAGTTCTGTACTAGGACAACGGGGGTGGTCTTTCACCAATGGTTGAGGTATGAGCAAGCCTAGATACTTGGTATTCTCCAAACATCCCACTGAGATGTAACAAGGCTTGTTAACTTTATGTACTCCCAGTAACTGGCAAAAAAACAACAGTATTGTGACGCTTTCTCATGTTATTTTATGCCACTTGCATATATTGCCCTACGCTTACAGGTTCTCATCTAACACACTATATTTGGGGTTTTTTTTTTTAAACAAAACTGAATCCTTTATTCCTTCTGTTCATTATGAAAATACATGTAACGTACTAAGTAAATGTGTATTGCAGAAGATGAGAAATTAACAAAGTATCGATACATTTTGTTGTTTGTTGACTACATGCTCAAAATGTGTTGTAAATATTAGTGGCATTAAGGCTTTTAATTGCCCACAAGCCCACTGTCAAAACCCCACTTTAACAGTACAGGTTAACAGAACTCTGTAGCAGGTGTTGTTTATATTTTTCTAAATATTTCTAGAAATTGATCACCACCACACACTGTGGAACTTAAAAGTCAATATGAACAATTGATAACTATAAATTTAATGAAGCATTTAGGTAAGTAATCAGGGCAGACTATCTACTTTTCTTGTTATGTGCGTGTCAATAGCTTTTTTAAAATAATAATTAAGAAAATCAAAATAAATAAAAGTGAAGTTAAAGTCTGTCTTCCTTTCGCTAGGTGTAAATTTATACTCTAATCAGACCTGACTGTACACTAAAACAGAAAAAAACGAAGCCACCAACGATGACCTCTCAGAGCAAACAAGATTCAAGATGACAGCGACGCCTGATTCACCATAAACAAGGAAAAATAACAAGACCAGGCATTTACCGAAACGCGTTTTTAAGGGGCGCAATGCACCACGGCCGCCGTAGCCCACGATGACAGCCAGGAGAA
>VXBO01006586.1:565358-664135 GCA_013400135.1 Rhinoptilus africanus | reverse complement strand
CGGGGGAGGGGATGTGGCAGCACCTACCCACGCCGTATTTCTCCTCCTCGGTCGGACTCCACATGCTGCTGCGGCGGCAGCCGGCCGCGGATCGCCTGGGCAGAGGGAGGNACACACACACCCCCCCCCGGTACAACGGGGTACAGCGGGGCGGCCGGTACCACCCGGGGGCCCCGAAATCCCCTCCGAGCATCCGCCCGAACTTCACCCTCCCGCCGGTCAGGCGTCATCTTTCTTTTTTTTTTTTGAAAAAAAAGGAAAATAAAGCTAAAATCCTCTCAAGAAAACAGAGAAAGTGAATCCGTGCCAAGGAGGGTGGGGGGGATGCGCAGGGGGGACACACACACCCCTCAAAAAACCCAGCTGTCCACGGGAGACGCTGGCGGCTCCGCACTGCACCCCTGGGAACCCCCGGGACATGGGCGTGGGGCAGGAGCGTGTCTTCAAAACCAGAAAAATCCAAATTCCGGCGAAAAAGTACAAGAAAAACCTTCTCTTAATCGTTGCCTTTTTATAAACCTCGGGGGTGGATATCCTCCTGCACGCGCTGAGGTGACGGTCCCCAAACGGGACGCTAAGGGTTGTAGCTCACCTGCTGCTTTTATGGAAACCTTTTCAAATCATTTCCAGCAGTGGAAATTAAAGTAAGCATACTTCAACTGTTTAATGAGTTATTAGGTTCTAATAAAAATGGAGAAATAATGGATTTTACTAAGGGGACGGCAGCAGCATTTAGGGTTGGTGTTTTCAGTGAACCGGGAAATGCTGTCAGCACTCTAACTGGTGACACCACCAGCCCTTAGTGAAACCAAAATCTGTTTAATACTGCGATTTAATTATTTTTTTAATTAATTTGCAAAGCTTCTAAGGAGCTGGCAAAATTTGTACAGTTTGCGCAATGAACAGTTATCCAAAATTTGACATAGTTTTACATTTCATCGTTGAGTTAATCTTTCATTTCTACTCTTTCCATAAACCCCTAAATTTGAATTCCTCGCAGCAAATTAAAAGCTGAAATGTGTAATTAAAAACTTTTCCTGTAACTGAAATTTTGATCACTGCAAATATTCTGCCAGACTGGCAACTTTTCCCTGGTCAGCGCCTTCCCAAAGCTGTTGGCAGAAAACAGCACGTTGTATACAGCATTTTGAGAAACCTTTGTAATCAGCTTACCGGATGTGAAGTTTTAGGATTACAGTAAACTTTTTAATAACATAACTTCAGATATACCCAACCCTTTTTATAGAATATCTGTTCTGTCATTATATAATAAAACAGCGAAAGTCATCAATTTGCACTACAGAACTTAGGTTGCTGTGGAAACCTTCATTATTTATTTTTTTTAACATGCGCAACTTATGTTTCAACCCTGAAGAGGGACAGCTTTCTGTTTGCTTTTTTTGTTTGGCTTTGGGCTGCTGGGTTTTGCTTTCCTGTGTAGAGCACAAACAGAGAGTGGCCAGTAAGTAAGCATGTCTGTACCTTATCAATTTAGAAAAAACAACTTATTCAATCACCCCTTCATTCATATTCACATTTCGGCATATATATTTACAATAGCTTCGTTACTTTCCTTCCTGCGGCACTCCCACAGCATGCAGAAATAGCTTTTTGAAGGGACAAAAACCTGACAAAGTCACTGAGTTGCATCTGTTGGAAATAGGCTGCTGCTGGGTTTGAGAAATTGGGGGGTTTTATATGCATATATGTCTATAATAAATACCTCTTCATTTCTTACTAGTACTTCGGCAGCAGAAAACCTCTGTAGTGACAGGAACTGGTTAATTTTTCCAGCCTCTTCATTCTACAGCCTGGGCACTTCATGGATTCTTCTGGCTGCCGAGTTGACCGGTAGTGAAACAGATGCTTTTCCTGCTTAAGAAAAAACATGGCAGGATTTTTTTTTTTCAAAATACAACCATGGCTGAGTTGATTCTTCCTGTTAAAGTAAATATGGAATGAACGTGAACTTGGGAAGGCAAGGTGAGAACCTTGCAAGGTTAGATAAACTCTGCGGAGGAGACCAAAATAGTTGACAGAATGGGATCTGCAAGGCACCAAGAGTGTACAAGAAACATTTTGTTTAAAAGGGAACTCTGCCATTTTTGTTTTCTGATCATCGACATATAAATGATAACATTAACGGGTACAGTTATATTGATGATAGATTACTTTTATTTGAAATATTACATCTTTATTTCCAACACTTTTCTGCACTGCTGCTGGTGATACCTATTTTTGAACAGAGAGAGTCAGTAGAGGGGCGTATGACCCACTTCAGAAAAAAAAAAAAAAATCAGTGTTTTACTCTAGAGTCAGTGGAATGCAAGTTTGAAAAACTTAAAAGTTATCAAATATATTTACACCTGTTCCTCTGATATATCCAATCAGCAGTTTAATGAGTCTCCTATCACCTCTACATAAATACTGATTGCCTTAGTGAATATTCTTAGCTTAAGTGTAGCGTAGAACAAACATCTCACCCTGTAAAGGAGGCAGAGGCACCAATCCCCGAAGCAGAGGCACCAATCCCCCAGGCAGCAAGTAGGAATTCAGGATCACCCATGGACAAGAGACAGACCAAAGAAAACAGCAACTATTGCGCAGGGCTGCAAAACAACTGTTTATTCTGTCTTTTTTCACTTTTAACAGAGCTCACTCCTGCCAACCTCAATATTCATTCTACTCTTTAAAGCATGGGAAAAGTATAGTAAAAGCATAAACAAGAAATTCTGAAGGTTATGCGCCCAAGGCTTGGTGTTTTTTTCTGGAGTGGTTTTTATTTTTCCTTATCATAAAGATCGCACATTTTAAAACCACCACCACGAAATGGGAATCCAGTGCCTACTTCATTAGATTACTTAAATGGCTTTAAAGTTTTGTTAAGAAGTTTTAAAATTTAACTTCAGCAATAGAGCTAAATTTTAAAATTTGCTGCAAATATCAGAGCCGTTGGTAGACATCAAGGGTCCCAAACACTAACGCTTCCCCTTGCAGAAGCCTTCTGAACTGCCGTTTTTGGTCCTTGTCACTAAACTTTGGTGGTGTTGCACCGTATAGAAATAATGGCAAATACACACCCTTCAAGACCTTATTTAATTGAAGAAGACAAGTCAGAAGGAAACACTAATCCCTTTGAACAACACCATTAAAAATTACTTAATGTCCACTGTGTACAGGAGCTGTTAAGTCAGGAGTGATGCAAGTTGCTTATGGTTAAGTTACTGCAAACACAATTGTCCTTATCCAAACCGAATATGCATTGATGTTTAACACAGCATTAATTACAATACATTAGACAGTTCATCTTGTATCGTACTGTCTTCCCATAATATGGATGTGATGTTAAAAACAGCTGGCTAGGGAACGGAGAGATTTGACACAGTTTCTTTCTCTTAAATAGATCAAGGGAACTGCGCAATCCTTTCAAACGTTCTGCAAGGGACAATGGAAGGTCAGAGTGCAGAAAGCAGAGAGACTCCTCTACCTCTCTGCAAGCATATTTTTCTCAGTTTTCTCAGCCTTACGGTATCATGGAACATATCACACCCTTGCCCTCTCTTTCAGGTGAGAGCATCCCCATACTTTACCCTTTCTCCCCATTCTCAGGGCTATAGATGCTGGTACTGCCAGCATCATGCTACTTCTGCTGCCGTTATTACTTCAAACCTCTGTTTTAGAAACATGGCCCAGAATCCCTGCTATCAGAAAAAGAAAAAAAAAAAAAAAAAAGGAATGAATTTTTACTCCCTCTGACAGTCAATTTATTTGATTGTTACCTACTTTTCTACACGAGGTTCCAACTTTGCATGTTTGTTTCTTTAAAGTTCATATTCTCTCTCTGTTCAAAAGATGTTTTAAGTCGTTAAACAACTTGACTTTCTCATGAGATTATAAATTCCTCACCTTGTAGGGAGAAACAAAAGGATCCAAAGCAAATACACTCTAACACCATCTCCCACGATCTTGCAGGTCCTTTTGAAGCATGAAGTGTTTCTCCTTTGTGCTTCAAAATCAGGTTTCACATGTCTCAAGAACCCAGCTAGTCTTCCTTTGATGAAGTAATCTGAAACTTTTAAGCAGGTGGTCTCAGCTTTTGATGTACAGATCCAAATTATATTCTTTGTCCTATTTCACAAGGCCATCTTATGGATTTTTCCTTATGCAGAAAGGACCAAACCATCACATTAGGAATCTAAATACAGCAAATGACAGCAGTCTTTCCCTCGAAGGCATTGCAGTGTTTGTGCCCCACAACTTCATTCACTTAATTACTCTTTCATCAGGATGATTTCTGATTAGTGCTCAGGATTGGGGGAGGATTTTTAAGGCTGTTATCTTAAGACTCTTTTTTAATTCAGAATGAGCTCCTTACAAGCAAGTCTGCTCCCAGCCCTCAGCACTTCTTCTGTGGCAGGAAAAGAAAGCAGACTCCTATACACCCAGCAGCATTTCCAGCTTGCCGTCAAGTAGTCACTCCACCCCCTGTTCCTTACTGAGTGCCTGAAGCTCACAGTTGAAAGCAACTCATACACACCTGACTTTATCATGCCACATGTAGCAAACGTAACTTTCTGGTAATCAATCCTAGGAACACGTCCACTTCAATAGTTCTATTGTTCCACTCCTTTACTACCAAAATTTTTCCCTCATGCAAAATGGGAAGTCAGCATAAAATATTCCAGCACATCCCCAGTACTGGATAAAAGGGCATAAAAGTGCATATGCATTTTTACTGCATAAAATAGTCCAGTACGTCCCTCCAGTACATATTCTTGGTGTTATCTTTTTCAGAGCAAAGGTAACCTAAAGTCATCCAAGGCAGAGAAAGATGTACTTTCAAATGCCTCCAGAACATTACACATTTGGAGTTAAGTCTCACCTTAAAAAAAAAAAAAAAAAAATCAACTCTGAACCAATAACACAATTTGCAGTTACAAATATAATGTTAAAATTTACTTTTATTCTATTTGTAATACTGCTTGAAAACAACCTGTAAAAATGGAAAAGACCAAAACTTGCTTAAGGACAACTATGGACCAATGTTGTTATGCCAACAGATCATAGTTTGTTAGTTTATAAGTTGCTTGCCTGGAAGGTATCTGGATTAAGTCAGGACAATAAATTTAATATTTTTTTTTTAGCACAAAAGTAAAGAATAGACTGACTAATGTTTTAATACCAATAGCATACTTCAAGTATAATTACCAAAAATTCATAGTGCAGGTGGTAATTATTTAGTCAGCTGGACCTTTATTTAAAATAGATCCCAGATTATGCGGAACAAATGTTTTCCTGATACTAAAGAAACAGGGTATTTTGTTCTTCATTTAGTAAAAAAGGAAAAGATTCATTTGAATCTTCACGTTTCATAAATAATTAAGAAATTTAAGGAAAATACTTTCGCAGCCTCATTCTCGCTTATCCCTAATGTTCTCACTACAGCAAATTACCTATTAAAAGAGTGAGAAATCATAGAACATTAATTAGCGCTGTTATGACAAATTGATACCTTTTCCTATTAATTTCTTTTAATGTTCAGGATATAAAAAAATCCTACCAAAGTAATAATTAGCTCCTGTCTTATTATTTGAAATGAGAGTTCAGAAGCATTTGTGAACTCTTCTTGTGAGCACGCTTTTTTTGGTCTTTTTTAATTTCTGACCTTACGTATTTCTTGTCATGTGTTTATTTATTGCCTTGAAAGAGATCTCTTTGATGCGAAGAAACTTACACTATTGAGCTAAAACATCAGAGAATTGGTTTCATCATTCATGGAAATGCAACAAGGTTGCCATTCCAGAGGCTGCCTTCACTGATTTTAGCTATCAAGTAATCAACCCCCAGCCAAATCTCTACAAGTGAATGCAGTTTTGTTGCTTTGTTCTTGGGATTATTATTTTTTTTAAAGTGCTCCCTCTAATGTTATTGCTTTGTTTCAGGGACAATTGAACGTTGGTTCACAGAGAACAATCTAACACACCTCCAGGGAATAGTGGCTGAGGACTAAATAGTTCTATATCCTTATTTACATACTTTGTGTTGATCTGGAAAAAGTGACCAGATTTATTTCATTTTGAACCCGCTGAGAGGTCAAAGCAGGAATACCTTCTTACTAGTGTGCTTTCACTTACCACAGGGCCTCTCTGCTCCACGTGTTAGTCGCAGCAGCCTTGCTATCAGATTAAATACCCCGTGGTCGCTGGTTTTAGCGGGCTCTCTCCTGAGACCGCCCGTGCCGGCAGCCCTGCAACAGGGCAGAGGGGCCGCGGCCCCCCCGCGCCCCCGGCGGGGTCCCTCCTCCCGCGGGGCGGGGCGGGCCGCTGTCCGTGGTGCTGCCGCCGGCCCGCGCCGGGGAAATGCCGGCATCGGCCTCGGGCTGCGCCTCGTGTCACCGCTCCCGGGGCCGGGCCGGCGGCTCCGCTGGTCAAGGGGAGAGGTCCGCGTCTTCCTCTGCCACACGCCACGTCCAGCCAGCCTCCGGCAAAGGACATGAAACCCGGCAGTTTCCATGCCGCGGCATTCTTATGGAAAGAGAGCTAGCTGGCTGCCCAGGGAGGTGATGGAGTCTCCGTCTTTGGAGACATTCCAAACCCGCCTGGACGCATTCCTGTGCCCCCTGCTCTGGCAGGGGGTTGGACTAGATGATCTCCAGAGGGCCCTTCCAACCCTATGATTCTATGTTGGTCAACCCACGAACTCACAGACCAGCAGCCTGCTTTATATCTAGCCATTACCTTTCCACCTGTACAGAGAATACATTTTTATCTGGAAATAAAACTAGCACTGACATAAACAACTGGAAAAACTGGAATTTAGAAGTAGCAAGATGGATAATCTGAAGTCCTGTTGGACCTATCTACATTTGTCCCATTTTTTCTTTCACTGCACACAGTTTAGCTGTGGGCATACTATTTCGGTTCAACTACTGAGAGGAACAATTATGGGAAGGTGTAGTCATGGCAAGGTGCTCGACACCCAAGAAACACAGTTTAACATTTCCTACTATTGTGCTGTCCATATTAATTACATATTTATATTTTTAAAAGATATCCTAGATGTTGAAATATAAAATTATTTTTTTATATCTAGATACATTCAGTATTGTATAATTTTACATTCAAAATAAATGATGTATTTCGATAGTATATAAATATTAGAGACCTTAAAAAATTTGATTTTGTTAAGACTGGAACAACGGAAATGTGATTAGTTCAATAGATAGCCAAATCAAGTCTCTAACTGCTAGTGTGATGTGCCCAGAGTGAGGTTCTCCACTTAACAAGTAGATGATAGTTAAGTCTTCATATGAGCTTCAGATTCCGAAATGAATTTGAAATATAATCCCTATGAAAGACATTACAGTAGTCTTATGTTTGAGAGAAAGAGATATCTTCTACTTGTGTTCCCAGCATGACAAAACCACTTGTCTTCTACAGAGCAAACTTTTGAAACCGTCTCATGCGTGCTTAAATCACAGCGACATCCAAAGATACTCCCCTGCGTCACTTAAGTTAACTGGAAAAATATTGACAGAAATTTAATTTAAGAGCTTTGACCTACGTAATGAAATCAAGACCTTCTTGAGCAGAATAAAAGAGAGTAGAGTATTTTGTTTCCTGACACAGCAGAAAAATTACTCAAGTATAACAATTACGCAGACTGGCATGTCTCTGAGTAAAAAGGATGAAGTTACTGTAAATCCATCCAAATACTTCTATCCAGCTCTGAAAGTGAATCAGCACTAAGTGACCAGCAGCTGATTCATCTAAATAACAAAAGCATGAACACCTCATCAGCTATCACCACAAGGAAGTAATCAATAATTACACAATCTCCTGCCATAATGTAGGACAGTCAAACTGGCAAAGAGTTCTTTATATGTATCCAGCTATCTCCTACTTAGAAGCAGAGAAATAGACTTAGATGATATCCACATCTCCTCGAGGGTGCTGAATATTCCATTTTCCTTAATGGTGTTCTTGACACCTAAGCAACAGAATAAGTACATTTCTGATAGTTTTTCACCAAGCACAAAGGATACAGATTCAAGTCGTTCCCCGCTCTCCCCTGCCCCCAGCTCAGTGAACAACCCTCGTGTAAACTCAGGCAGTAAAGCCTAGAGCTCCTCAAGATGCTGTCTAGCTGTTACAGACACGCAAAGAACTCAGTCTGTATGAGAGGCACTTCCCTGAAAACAAGCAAGAAATGTCCTGGTGTGGTGAAGTGACTGAATCAGGTGACTGAATCAGTCAGCAGGAGAAAAAGCCTCGATGAAGCAGGCTGTCTTCCACATGGAGAAAAATTACCATCTAAGATTGTGCAGGTGCATGTAAAAGCAAAAATTATGTTCTTTATCTCCTGTAAAGCTATGCAATAAAATTTTAATTCATTATGTTGCCATTAACACACGAAATATATAGCAACATTAAGCAACAGAACTGTCTGTCAGAAGTGCAGAGTTCTCCACAAAACCTCTCACAGAAACATCCCATCCGAAGGCAGGTCACTGAAAGAGGGAAGCATACCCTGTTACAAAGGGGTCAACGACCGGCACAAAATCTCACACTCTGGAAAAATAATGAGGCAAGGAGCTTAAAATGATCACTCGGAAACCAGCTATAACCCAGGTAGAGTTTCTGCCATGGAAGAAGAGTAGCTTTGAAGACTTTAATAAACCTGTTCATGCCTTCAGAGGGAAGGGAAGACCTGGAGAAGAGTTTGCAAAAGCCATTTTTTACAGGTATACTTTTCCCTACAAGGCATGACACACAGTACAGGATTGATTCAGTTAGAAGATTTATTTTCCATTTACCATTTATAAATTATCCACCACCAGGTGGATTACCATGAGGTTTTGGATTGGCTATGGCTGCTGCAACCTTCCTACACAGGTTGAACAAACTTACAGATTTGTTTAGTAGTATTAAACCCAGCAAGCAATATAAAAATATAACATGCCTGTCAAGCGAAGTGCAAATATACACCACAAACAGATTGTTCGACTAATTGGACCTGTTAGGATTAGGAAGATAAAATTCAGATAATTTTTAACAATTCCTTTTTTCTCCCTATTGGTACTAGAGAATTTAGACTGACTATACACTGCTACAAATGTTAGAATTATAAGAGCGCAAATTTTGATGCAATTATTACATTTTCCTGTTAATACAAAGTCTTTTCTTTTGGTGTCTCATACATCACTCATTCCCTACTGCAGTTCAAAATATTGTGTTGTTCTCAAAATGCTTGACTGTGTTAGCTTGAGTTCAACTGTGACAGCTGGTCCTTGTCACCCTCTAGACAGGATGCATTCAGCAGAGATTTAAGATTTCAAGCCACTGTCTGGAGGAGTTAATGGCAGGATTTCTAGAGGACAGGTAATCTTCCACTAATACTAATTCTATTGCAACATGGTAAAATCTGTTGTTAACCCTCTAAAATAAATTTACTCTTCCTTACTAGTTAGTTTGGAATTCATATTAACTGTTGCAGTTTGCAAATTGCTCATTCTAAAATAAATAATGAAAGCAGTGTAAGTGTCTTTTATTAGATCAACGCACATAACTTTGAGGGAAGCAACAGACACATTTTTGGGTGCCCAAGCCAATGAAGAAATAATTTTTTAAAAAATTACTACTAGTGCATATAAAGAAGCAAAGACTGGAATTATTACACAAATATAACATTTTATAGTTGGAATTATGCAATACAGCTTATCCCTAAAGAATAAAATATAACTAATAAAAGAAAATAATGAAAAGGAATATAGAGCAACATGATGTAAGTGAAATATTTTACTGTTGTGTAATTCAGAGATTGCTGTCTGATTAACGAATAATTAACCCAAATGTCTAATGCATCATTTAAGAAAATCTGATGAAAACCTCTGAGGATAATGAAAAGCGATAAAAATAAATTACAAAAATAAAGTGCAGAATACAGATACACTAGTGTTATGAAACAAAGAGATGGTAGATTAAAGAAATGTAAGCAGCATGGACAAACCAGAATTTGTCTGAGCCCAAATCATTTTGGGGAATGATAAGCAAACAAATGAGTTCACTCAAGACCTTCAAGAGCATTCCAGGCTTGGGTTTGATTAGAAAACTTTTAAATTTTATTGCTTCTAGAAATTGATCAATATAGGAACTAACGTGCCAGATAGAGATGAGAAAATAAATGTTCCTGTCAGTAGTAGCTCTCATACACTCATTAGTGTGAGAGCTGACAGATTTCTCTTCCAAATGTTTAGCGAATTCCCATGAAGTGATACTATTGTGAATGTGATTTTGATTTTCAACAAGGACATTACAAAAAAATTGATCAAATAACCTTAGAGTGAATATACATAAGATGATTCAATTTAAATTAGATGGAATGGTAAACAAACTTTGGGCTCAATCTTGATTTTAGAAGAAGAATCTTTGAGTAACTATGGTAACTATTTACGGGAAATAATTGGGCTGAAAAACTTATGAACTTGAAAATGAAGGTCTAGAATGTATTTAATTTGTAAAGAGATTAGTATTTCTAAAACTTGAATACCAAGCAAAGAGACTTCAGTGAAAATGGTCTCCAAAGGTATAACCATCCCAAAAAAAGTTAATAGTGCAAATGAAAAACCTAAAAGGGCTTTAAAGGTATGAAGTCAGAAGAGAAAGGTACAACTTGTAAGTGTAAAATGTGAAGGGTGAAAGTCAGAACTTCCAGAAATCAATTTGAAATAAGTCATAGAAAGGACAGTAAGGTTTTTTTTTTTTTTAAGGCAAAAAGTGGGACTACATTGCAGTGAAAACGAGACAGAAATTAAAGGTAGTCTAGAAGAAAAATCCCTCTCTCTAACTCTCAGGAAGGGTGTGTGGAAGGTTCCCACGCTGAGTGGCAAACTAACGCCAGCCATTTGGTGTACACGTGAAAAGAATCATGTCTAGGAGGCAAAGGTCAAAGAATTCAACACAACCTAACTGGGAACCTCACAGTATAAAGCTCCAAATTCTAAAATACCACAATACCTTAGTGTCCTGTTCTGAAATCAGACATTTTTAATATATTTCATCTTTTGATTCCAGTCTTAAAATGAGAGGTTAATTACGTGCATTTAGAGGGCAGAACAGGTGATGCAAGTAACTATTTCCCTATTAGTCAAACACCTGCAGCACGCAAAGTTCCCAAATATTTTGAATTAAATGCTAAAGGGAAAACAGAAAATGTGGCAAAACCGAAGCTTTATTTAAATATAAAATAACTACTTCTCTAGATATAACTGTATATATATTATAATCTTCAGGTAATCTACCTAGGATTCAATGAGCAGTACACAAGGAGAAAAGATCTTAGGAAGGGAGCTGACTGCTTTAGAGATGCCAGTAGGTGTGGAGTGCCCCAAGGGTACTTTCTGAGATCATATTTTCACATAGTATTTACATTAACAGCATTTCCACAAAAAACCCCAGAAACCATATTAATATAAACTGACTGCAATACAATGAGGAAGATCAGTGGAAGACCAGAGTATCCTGGGAAGAAGTGGATAATTTTCATGACGGTATGGGATAAATGCTGATAGCACAAAGCAGAAGATCACGCTTTCAGAAGTTGTGTGTCTGCTATAAGCTTAAGATTCATTGGCTGAAAATGACTGAGGAGGGAAAAAGCCTGTGGGGGTGATCACGAGATGGCTAACAGCCTGATGCACGGTGCAACCAAGAGAAAAAAAGCAAGCATGATATTAGGATTAAACAGGACAAATCTTTTAATGAAAACCAGTCAACTCAACTAAGCCTTGGTGAAAACTCTTAGTGAAAACTTTGGAGTACTTAATGTAATTACATCACCTATCTCCCAGCAAGATTAATGTGAGTGCAAAGAAAGGCTATTAGAAGAATTAGGGAAATGGAAGGTCTATCACATGAGAAGAGATGAAGAGAAGAAATTTCACTTGCCTAGCCGAGACGAAGAGAAGCCCAGTTGCTGTTAGGAGATCATTGCCAGCCCAATGTTCATTAAAAAGACCTTGTTATACAGTAAAAAGGTTCATCTTGTATTAGATTGCTATTGTAATAAAATAAATATTTTATTCAGAGCATTTTCCCCCATTGTTTTGATTAAATACATATATCACTATTTTCTTTTGTAAGGAGGAAAAGTCACAGATCACGTAACCATGATAAAACCAGAGAAGTACCATCAACCTGCCTGACCTTTTGCTGCTGTAAGCGGATATAGATTAGGTCCAGGAGCCAAAACATGTAGCGGAAACATACATTAAGTAGTTTGTATGAGAGCCCATGTGTTTTTCCCAAACACAGAACATCACTGATGCAAAGAATACCCTCTTACAGACCCATCAGGAGAAACTTAGCACAATATTAGAAAATAATTCTGAAACCAATATACCATCTACTGACCATAGCTAAGAGCAGTTGAGAATTTTTTATAATATTACAAATACTATACTAGAAGTGATTGTGCTGGTGATACAGGGAACTACAAGAAATAGCTACATAGTAAGTTAGCTTGCTTACAACAACGACAGACAGGTTGAGCGTCCTGACGTAACAAAGTCACATTTCCATGTTTTATTCTAAATACATATTTATGGGAATTGCAGCCCAGGAAGTATTTGATTCGGAGGCCAACCAAGGCCAGATGATTTCCTCAAGCAAGCTATAAATTACTGATGAATCCTACACAGGGAACTTTGCATTCTGAAGCTGTAAGACATTTTATATACTTTCAGAAATGACTTTCACTAATTCAGATCTTTACAATCCACAGATGCCCAATTTCTCCAGGATTATTTGCTGAAATATTAAAAAAGTTTTCTATTTACAATGAATCATAGGAAGTTTCCCATTTAATGTCATATGAACGTGTTAGCTAAAATGCTTTTGGGACAGAAGCATTATAATATTGAAAAATATAATGGTAATTGTCATTCCTAAAATCCCATTGATGTGCATCCTGGACATTACAGATCTATTAAAGACTAATACAACACTCTGAAGATTTTACTACTGTTACCAGCAGTAGCTCAGTTCAGACAACTTGAACGAAGCAATCAGACCATAATCAGCTATGTAATTAATCACAACAAACCTCATACTGTTACTAGTCTCACTGAAAGCAACATGGAGCTTGGATGGATTCAGATGAAAAGGGAAAGAATTATTTCTAACTAATTTGCATGAATCTAATCTTACCACAAAGTTTTGCATCCCTTTCATGTTGCAACATACTGTGCCAACTTCTGCTATCCACCCTTCCCCAAAAGGAAAACAGAAAAGGTTCCGGAAAAATAGCCAAAAAGAATCATTTGAGGTCTGAAAAAAACCCAAATAATCTTCCTAATATGGAGATTTAAAAAGATCAATCTCCTTAGCTCTATCAAAGAGAAGTGTAAAATATGATATAATCAGTGTCTATAAGCACAAACACAAGGAGATTTCTGATAGCTCTTTAAATCTAGCAGAAAAAGGCATTGCAAGATGAAAAGGCTCGATGCTGATAACCCATTCAGACTGGAATAGGTGCAGATTTTTAATCATGGGAGTAAAGTGGCACAACTCACCAGAAGATGTAAAAGATTCTTAGTTGCTTCAGCTTTTTACACTAGGTTGGCTGTCACTGGAAGAAACATTCATTAGCTCAACCAGAAAGGACACTCTTGAGGTAGTTCTTAGGTGAAATTCTTGGACTCATGTTTTTCAAGGTGGGTTATTGTTACCATTTTCTATCGAACAAATTAAGTAGGTGATCCTAACTCAAATTTATTTTCATTATTGAAAATTAAAATATATTTATATGAATATACTAGGACACATAGGTCTTATTTTAAAATTATATCACTAGACAGTACATGTGATGTGATTTTTATGATGTCTATTTTATGGAAACAAACCTTTCTAAAAATTAAAACCATTTTTGTATCCTTTTCCATAGAGAATTTCATTTGTGCATGAGTCAAAGCACAGAAGCCTCATATATTGCCGGAAACAGCTTAAAAATAAAAAAGATCACCACAAGACATCATAGCATACCAGGTTGGAAGGGTCTCAAGCATCATCTGGTCCAACCTTTCTTGGCAAAAGCACGGTCTAGACGAGATGGCCCAGCAGCCTGTCCAGCTAAATCTTGAAAGTGTCCAATGATGGGGAATACACCACTTCCCTGGGGAGATTATTCCAATGGCTGATTGTTCTCTTTGTGAAAAATTTTCCTCTTGTGTCCAATCAGAATGTCCCCAGGAGTAACTTGTATCCATCACCCCTCATCTTTTCTATGTGACTCCTTGTAAAAAGAGAGTCTCCATCTTTGTAGCCATCCTTTAAACACTGGAACATGGTGAGAAGGTCTTCCTTCTTTTCTTGGGGCTAAACAAACCCCATTCTCTCGGCCTTTCCTCATGTGGCAGGCTTCCTAGTCCTTTGATCATCTTGGTGGTCCTTCTCTGCACCCTCTCCAGCCTGCCCATATCTTTTTTGCATAAAGGGGACGAAAAATGAACACAGCATTCCAGGTTTGGCCTGACAAGCGCAGAGTAAAGCAGGATAATGACTTCTTTCTCTCTGCTGGTGATGCCCTTGTTGATGCAACCCAGCATCCCGTTGGCTTTCTTAGCTGCTGCAGCTCACTGTTCTCTCATATGGAGCTTGTTGTCCATCAGGATGCCCAGGTCCCTTTCCACAGAGCTGCTCCCCAGCCAGGTGGATCCCAGTTTGTGCTGCACTCCTGGATGATGTTTTCCCAGGTACAAGACCTTTCACTTGTCCTTGTTGAACTTCATAAGGTTCTTCCAGCCTATCCAGGTCTTCCTGCAGGGTGGCTCTGCCTTCCAAAGTGTCCACTTCCCCACTCAGTTTGGTATCATCAAACTTCATCAGTGTACACTTGATCCCATGGTCCAGATCACTTACGAAGATATTAAACAGCGTTGGGCCCAATATCAATCCCTGGGGGACTCCACTTGTGACAGGTTGCCAGACATGGCTTCCTTGGAATTTTCACAGACAGGAAAAAAAGTAGTTTAGCTGTTAGGATCCTATGATTTTTCTTAGTTTTGCAGTTCAAAACTTCCTTCCAGGCTTAAGAAACCAAAAGATGCTACAGACATGACAACTCTCACTGGCATATTGACAGTCTCAGTTGGCAATACCATCTACGTTTGGTATTAGAGAACTACAGGTTTAGCTGTTCATTTAAGAAATGCAGCTCTCTGAATCTGCTCAGAGATTTGGAATGGCTGAAAAAATCCTAGAAATGGTGGCTTAGCGAGCAGGGTGTCAGTAAGATGCTGAATTCACAGAATTCATTCCATTGAAATTCACGGTTATTAGCAGTGTTTAAAATACTCTAATGGCCATTACTTATATTTAGTTATCTGGCAGTTCATGCACTTGCTCTTTCCTCTCAGTCCTTAGTCTTGACTCCTGTGCCAAGGGGTGTAGTCACGTTCCTGCCTCCCTGACAGAGGAAAGTGCTGGGCAGGGGTAGCACCCATGGGCTCTGCTCGAGATTCATTCCCATGCAAACAAATCAAACTGCAAAACAATCCGCTAGCTTCTGCTCCAGCCTTCACACTCACCTGCTTTTTGCTAAGACAACCAGCCTCCTTCAGCCTCCTCAAGCTTCTCTGCTTAGAGGAAAGGAAAAGGACTTCTTAATGCTGCACAACCTCTAACAGCTTTCCTAAACATGTACTGCTTTTGAATCGTACAATCCTTGAATCAATTATCAAGTGACCAAGACTCAGATGTTTAGAAGGTGGACAATGAATTTCCAATAAAATGATGACTTTGTGCACACTTTCCAATAGAAAATTATTTTGCGATGCTGAAAGCAGTCACAGTATTTTCACACCTGCATATTGGTTCTTATCACCAAAGGGATATTCACAAGCAGATTTAGGGGATCTCTTGTGTGACAACTCCTGTGAAACAGTGCATGGAAAATGCTCCACTTTGAGCAGCCTTTTTTGTTTCTTCTGTGTTGTCCTTCTGGAAGATTCCAGGCATGTTTCTACTTGCTGCACACAAAATACAGATTATGCTTTGCTTTTTTTGATGATTCATTGGGTCAGCTAATGCAGTAAATGTTTTAGGAGATTTTTTTTCAGATTAGGCTGAACCCACCACAGTATTATCAGGTCAGCAGTCTTTGCCCATTACTTACAGTGCTAAACATTTACTGTAGCAAAGGCCTTGATTAAAGTGCTAATGGAAAAGGCATCATCTCGGTGATTTGGAGCCTCTGTGAGGCTTTCCAACACATGACTCCATGAACTCAGCTGCCTGTGGAAGAGAATTGCTTGCTTGAATGACCACATTGGAGTTACATGAAAAACTCAGATGCAGATGATTAAATCTGGATAGATGAATCTTGCATTTTCTTTCAGTAGTTATATGGAGCAAGGTAGGTAAGATTTACAGGGAAACAGTAGATTTGGGAAGTAGTTGTGATTGCTAATGTACTCCATCTTTCCTCAGGGGTCTTTCCAGTTGAGTGTGAGTCTAATGATTCCTGTTAGCTGTAGCTAGACAGATACTGCTACTTAGGCACACATTGAAAAGTCAGACTGCTCTTCTGCTTCTTCTGTACAGTGGCCCGTACACCGTGCTCTTGGGATCCAGGTAATTTATTTAAGACATCATAAGAGAAACATGCCTGCTCACTAGCCTTATCTGAAACAGTTGACAAGATCTTCAGTTCCTTGAGCACGAAGCAGGAACAGAAATGGAGAAGAGGAAGGATAGTAACGAGCGGAGCTATTTAATTCTCTGATCCTACTTCTCCGTCTCCAATGACCTTCCCAAAACTGGGGCAAGCAAGAGCATTCTCAAACCACAGCACTACCTTCTGTTCAAGATTCGCATGCATATCATCACCCCAGTGTTCCTGCACTGTGAGGTGAGACAGGAGAACACCTGCATAGCAAAACAGGTGCTGAGAACCCAGCATCTACAATGTATGTCGCCTTGGAGAAGCTCTGGACCCAGGAACTAACGTTCTCCAACTGCTTAATGGACATTCAAGGGTGTTCCTGGAGTGCATGTTCTAGCTTAGTTTTAACCAGAAGCAGTCCAATTCGTGTGCTCTGACACCACTCAGTGATGCGAGGCAAAGTGCAGCAAATGGGAACGACTGAGAGATTTGCTTCAGAATTGCATTGAAGGTAGATGTACTCCGTGGTAAAACCTGTATCTCAAGCTTTAAAATAAATGTTATCTCATAGCACACCCTGAGATTAAAAAAAAAAAAATCAAACAAAAAAGCAGAGAACACTGAGTTGGAGTAAAAGGTGATCTGGCTCCAACTTTCTTAATTTAGTGTAGTGAATTAGGCTTTGCTTTAAAGGCAACTTGACAGATATTAAACTACTGACATGAACCTTCATAGAGAAAGGTGGTTTTACCACAGTGACGGGTGTGCTAGAAAATCCTGCACTGTCTTGAAGAGTGAACACATTCCCTCCCCTGTTCTCTGGGCCAAGATGAAGAATCAGTGAAGTAGGATGCGAGGTTGCTTCTGTATCCTGCTTAGATTGCAGAGCCACAAAGGTATGGCATAGATACAAGGAGACTTAGCTGTCCTAGGAGCAGATCTAATAATAATTGAGTAGGACATTTATCACAGAAAACAGAATGGTAAAATAGTAATTTACAATTAGTTCCAAATCAGGTTAGAGATAAAAATATCAAGCTAATTGGCTTGCCAGGCAATATTGAGTAGGAGGATCCTACAGGATTTCTGGACTCTTGGTTTCCTGTGACTCTGTTGCTTGACAGAATAAAGCAGGTTTATATGAAAAATGGCCTTCAAGAACCTCATAGGAAAGAACAGACACAAAGGAATTCCTCAAGGAAAAAAACTGTGACTCTACTACTAGAGGGTCAATCATTCACATAGTTAAGAAGAAATACACTTTGTTTAAGGATGATTGTTTATATTTCTAGACTAGAGTAGCTAATAACAGGAGAAATTTCAGTATGATCTTCCTATGAAAAGGTAATTTTCAGAGGTTGTGGTTCTGCTCTCTCCATTTTAGCTCTGCTGTGAAAACTGCTGTGAAAAAAAAAATATATCAAAGGCTGATCTTGTATAATCGCACTTCAAAATACATGCACAAGTATGCAGCTGATGAGCAAAATGACATGATATTTAACCTCAACAGCTTTAAAGAAGCCTAATTTTTGCACTTTAATCTCTAAATTTGTTTCAAAGGATATATGTATTTTTCTCTTGTTATTCCAATTCTAGCTTTGCCCTTGCTTGCAATCCGCATTAGCAAGACACTCCCCAACAGAGAATTTCAGAAATATTCCCTTTAATTCTGATCTATCTAGAGCCTAGTTACATATTTCAAAGGAATTCCTCATCCCCCAACTTTGAGAGAACTTGAGAAAATAAAACCCTAGAATTTTCCGAGACAGACTGTATGGCTCGGCACCAGCAACTACGGCCAAGTTTTCCAAAATGCTCAGCTACTCTGCTGAATATCCACTACACCGAATGCTTAGAGAAACGAGCATTTATAGCACTTGCATAGCAAACAAGCTTTTCAGAAAAGCTGGTCTGTGACTACGTAAAACTGATGGAATCAGTGAAGCCTGTTCAGAGTTGAGGTATATCTGTTCTGTTACCTGAGGGTGTTGTAAGAATTAACTTAATTAAATGGCAACAGTAGTGTATAAATGAGATGTGAATCACATTTTGGGGAGGATCTAATTGGAAACCTAAATAATTATGGTTTATATGAAGATGGGTAGAAGAAAACGTGAATTATACTAATTTAGATACAATAGTGAGTTTGGCCTGATTAAAAAAATTTTAGAGATAAAAAGCCTTTTAAGGTGCAACTTTAAGTAATGCCTAAATCTCATTTAAAGTCAAGGGAATTGTATGAAGATGTAGCGGTTTAAATATTTTGTCATTAATTCAGATCAGGCTACCTGTAATATTTTAAATATATACTAAGAATATGGTATATACTTCAGCTCCCTTTGGCTCTCAGCAGACCAAAGAGGAGTTGTTGTAGGTGCAATGGTATGCACGTGCACCTGGGCAGAAAGAGTTCCCACCCGAAGGCAATTACAATCTAAGCAAATATTCACACGGAAGCTAGAGATAGTGCTGTGATATGTAAACAAAATATAGTGCTGGAAAACGTCACATCAATTCCGTTTTATATGAGGGTCATTTAAGTGAGAAAAGACTACATAGAAAGAAAAGTGAAAGGGACTTGGGGTACCGATGGAAGTGATTGAAGGGTACCATAAGGAATATATTTGAGCCACTGAAGTTGCAACTGCCATCTAGGAGAAAATGGTACCAGTCCAGAGCTATAATTAGAAGCTGTGTGATGACAGAGGGACACCAGGAAAGGACAGGATGCAAAATATGGAGAGTTGCTCCAGGTCTCTAAAAGCCTCACTGTAGCTCAGGAAACAGAGAGGGTGAGAAGGGAGCAAAAAGAGCTATTTCATCAATGGGGATTAACACTTCAATTTGCACAAACCCAGAGCTCAGTGACACATATGCAGGTTTGTTCTGAAACTTTTTTCAGAAGTAAACAGAGCAATTTTTTGGAAGAGTTGTTTCACAGCCCTACATCTAGAGAACATCATTAAAATTCCACAAAACTATGTATGAAAAATAACCGAAACAAAGCTGCCTTATTCCATTACTATAAATGTGTGCATGAGGCAGGACTGTAGGACTTCCCTCCTTTGTTTTCTCTTTTAATAGCTGTGGTCAGAAGCTTCACCGCATTACGTGTGTCTAGACCCTGACCAATTGCTCTTTTGAAGAGCCAGTTACCATGTGATTCAAATTCCAAATGTAAGATTAACATGCTGCCGCAGTAAAAAGAAAACCAAAACATGTCATTAGTGGCCTTTCACTGATCTAATTTAATCAATTTGCAGCTTCAGAAGAAAATGAATATAATCCCAGGGACACTGCCAGAAAGCCTGAGCTATGCACAGCGTTTGGAAACAAAAGGTCTGTCATCTTCCCCATGTGATGTGCTAACGCTTTGATTTCTACGCTGAGGATTAAAACTCCTTAAATTTCCCCAGGTAACCACACTCTGCATGCATCATGTTTATTTTTCAACATTTAGTAAAAATTACCGAGAGCCTTTTCTCTACATTTAGAAATTCCTCTAAAACTGTAATCACTACTGCCCCTTTGCACCAGATTCGCAGTGTTCCCTAAATGCATCACAGTCCTGAGAGACAGGTTCTTCCCACTTGCCTGAGCTCCTGTGTATGTGCAAATATGATGAACTCCAGTGCAGAAACAGCAACGCAGCTCTCAGATCTGTTTCTGAAAGGGTTCCTCTGCAGGCCCTGGCGCAGTAGCTCTACTGTGGGAAGGTGCAGAAAAAGGAGTTGAATGTCATGAAGTTAGAGAGATTTAAGAGAGTTAGAGATCCCAAAGTCAGTCTTTGAAGACCGGCCCAAACACTGTTAACTGTCAGATGCTCCACTTTACAAGCAGGGGCTACAAAAACTTCAAACCAGCACCATTTTCAAGAGGCAGCACAGAACTGAATTTGGTGTGCATACAACAAGGGGATCGATCCAAGAAGTTTCACAAAATTCTAGGTTGAAAACAGCCATGGTATGTAAACAAGGGCCTGAGGTCTTCAAACCTGGAAAATTTCAAAGGTATAAATATGTTGGTTCTTTCTATTCTTTCGATACCCCATTGTTTTGTTGAGAAAGAACAGAAACATTTCACAATCAGCATCTGTTTGCCTGGTGTACACATTTCTTGATGAATATATTTTTTAAAGTTTCACTCCATGTATATTGTCAATGAAATAAGAAAACATTCAAAGAGGCATAAAGGAAATGGAAAAAAAATACCTATAAATTGTCCTGCTTTTGGGGGAAAAAAAAAAAAAGAATGTTTTGGTATTAACTGTAATTATTCCCAATGTGGGTTTTTTTAACTGTGTATACAGCATGACAGGTCCATTCTGTGGGACGCTTTCCTTTAATCACTTAAGTTGTTATTCGCGCATATTGATTCTCCTATCCCAACAGATCCTTTCCATATGGAAATATGCATAAACAACATCATTGCATTTCTGAGCAAGACTTCTCCAGCATATCCAATTCTGGTTATAGCAAGGTCTCAGTCAGCACATTTCCTGCTCATCAGTTTCCTTCAGACAGCAGCAACACACATATTCTTGGTGTAAATTAGTTTAGCTCCACCCAAATAATTACCAGCAGAGGATCTGGCCTAATAAATTCAGTAGATAAATTGTCTTCTATCAGACTACAGTATCTTCAAAGCTAGAATTTATCTGCATAGTCTACAGTACAAGATAAGAGTCTCGTTACATTGAGTCTGAAATGAAATTAAGCTTACTTAGATCTAAGATACTTTTTATCAAAGAATCCCATCTCCAACCAAAAAAAAAAGAAAAAAGAAAAAAGACATAAACACCCAAATTTCCCTTGCTGTACAGAATATTGAAGACTTACTGAAGACTTCATGTGGCGCACGTGGGATAAAGGATAATGTTCTATTTCACTGCAGAACTGAAGTGATTGAAAGAGAGAACAAATGTGGAAGTTCAGAATTTTAGAATTGTTAGAAAAGTAAATAATTTATTTACTCAAGAGACTATCTACTGGGAAAAACTTTGTAAGTTACACACAGAAAATAATTAACCCATATTGAACAAACAGATGAAACTTATGTCTTTCACCAGATATTGCAGATCTTTTTTCTCAAAGTAATATTTCTTCTCCTGCCATTTCTGTGTAATGTGAAAACAGTTTTGAATATAAACCAGTCTGTTCATTAAGGCAATTTATATATAGACAAAAATCTTATAGCTGGCACTCTCATCTGCTAAGTACAGCCACCTGCCTGCACTGAAATCTTCCTGTATGCCATACCTACTATCATTCCCAACCATTTGTCCAGCTTCTGTTTCTTATACAAAAACCAAACCAAAACAAAAATACAACTAGCATGAGCCCCCAGTGCTCCTGGCCCCAAATCCAAGTGCCACGCTTTCTCATATTCTCACAAGTGGCCGACTTTGAACCAGGCGGGCAGTGGGTTCATGCGGGTGTGCACACTCTCAAGAGACACGATGAAACACAGATCATGCTGCAACCGTATTCACACCATGGTCTTGTTGTGTTACCTTATAACGATGGATTGCAAAGTTAAAAACAGGATTATTCAACTAAAATGAGAATTTGCAATGACAGAAACATAACATGTGCTTTCCTGTTAAGGAAAAATCTGGGACTTAGATCAGCACAAGAACAGAAGGAGAAGAGGCAGTCTTCTAGCACAGATAAAACAAAATGGTGCCAGCAGCATGTCCTCAGACACAAACATGACTGAAGTAGATGACGACAGCTTGGTAGCCAGAACTGTGAAAGATATTACACACAATCTTACCCTAGTAATAGGGGGGAAAAAAAAGTTTCAGGGTTTCCGATCCTCTCTAACAGAAAACTCCTCTATGCAAAATTCAAGTAGAAACATGAAAATGATAATCAAGGAAATGCTCTGCAGATTACAGTATCACACAAATAGAGCAGGTCTGTGAAGATAAATTTCTGCCACTTCAAAAAGAGCTACAAGAGCTTAAAGATTCACCAGAACATGGCAAAAGGGCTGCAGAGAAAATACTTGCACTCGTGCATTCTGTTCAGCATTGCACTGCCTTTTCTGATTCTGAGCTGTCTTAGCTTCCAGCTTCACAGTAAATGGTAGAACGAGCAGGCTCAAAACTGCAAGGGCTCATCATCCAATCAGCCATAAAGCTATCACGATCTGGATTCATAATCAGAGAGGCAGACAAAGTTATTCTGGCTGCTGAAATAAACAAGACTCCACGGCAAACAATTGCAAGAAATGCTGATATTTCTGCGTAACAAAACCTAGACACCTGGGCCTCTGCCCTAGAAAAGATCTTAAAGAGCACAGCACACAGGCACAGCTCCGCTTCTGCAGCTGTTCTCAGAATTACTCAACAGAGAAGAACATAAGATCTTTATGACACTAGCCAAAGGCTTACTCTGAAACTGCTTAAAGCACTGGCACAGATAGGTATTTTCTAAACATATAGTACTGGAGCGAGATGCTTGTGTATCACCATATGGATTCGTAAGATATATATACATTTTGCTGTCAGCCTGTAAACTACAATAAATTAGAGCATGCTTAATCACCGTCAGGTACAGCTTCTGTATTGAGAGAAAGTTTTGGGGGTTGTCTTTAGCTGAAGAGTGGGATTAATTTTGCTTGTAAAATCTGGCCCAAAGCTTGTAAATGAAAACTGAGAATACTGTTTACGGATGCGTTTATTTGGTTTAGATGAATTCAATACTCGGTCATTAATTGTTTGTAGATTGTATGTTTTCCCCTACTAGACAAGAATCTTAATATATAGCTACCCTGAAGGTTTCATCACTTTTTGATACCATCAATGAGGTTATACTGAGCCTAAGCTTCATTCTTGGCATATGAGAATGAAAATACTCTTGTTCCTAAAGAAAAAAGAGAAAGCAAAACTTTCAGAGAGAGAGAGGGGGACAGGGTCCTACATACCTTTCAAAAGAATTATGTTTTTAGAAGAGAATCGCCCACCCTAAGCAGCAATCTCTTTCCCTTTCAAACCTCTTTTATGTCCCAGCCTCAAGGAATAACTTTTTATTCAAAACAAACAAATGCCAAACTTCTCTTAGCAAAGGCAACAGGTAGAAACCCAGGAGGCTCCTTTTGCACCCCTTTCTTACCAGAAAAAGGGAGCGGAACTGGTAGGAGGAACACAAAGCGACTGCCTCCAAAAGGCTGCTGAAACATGTGATAGGCAGCCAGCTCTTCATTTTTATCTGTTTTGTCCTGTCACATTTGAATTCAGCAAGAACATCATATGGTACTAAGATCAATATTGCTGGTATATTTCCATCTCCCCCAAAGCAACATATTTTCCACAGTTTTTATTTCAACTTTGACTAAATTATAGTTATTCCTCTAAGTTATCATCTTTCTAATAGCAGCAGACCTGGCAATGGCGCTGCAAGAGCTGTGGGATATTATATATTATTTTAGTCTGTTAGATGAGGAAATCCATTTAGACTTTTATGCTGAGCAGTGCAATACCAACACAAGGAGACACTTAAACAGTAAAAGGGAAAAAACTTCAGTTTTCACTTTCACAGACATTTCCTTCTAGGACTCACTGAGGATTCTGCTATAAATGTGCAAAACCAGAACTGATACTATTGACTAAAGCTGTCCTGACACTTGACATCAGGAGGCATCAGTTGGGTATAATTTTATCAAACTTTACCCATTTAGCCTGAACATTCTGATGCTGAACATCACCTGCAAGGTAATTTGGTTTGCTCACTTATAAACAGACAGTTTAACTGGTTGTAACAACAAAGGTAGAGTAGGAAAAACACGTTATTTTGCCAACATAAAAAATAAGTTCTGGCAACTTTTGAAAAGCAACTAATGCAATTTTCATCAAACTTTCAGTGCTAGGCAACGACCCTGCTGCTACTGAAATTCACATTCTAAGTCCATCCACTTTCTCATTTCATCTTACCTGGGAAGCTTTCAGGAGACAGACCCCACAGGCTTCTCTCTGCTTTAAAGAAAACAATGCCTGCCTTGGCATATGTTCGGAGAGCAGCCTCAAGAGAACTACAGAAAAAAGACCAAGAAAACTGGCCTTCACTGCGTCACAGAGGAATAAACTAAAATCCCCTCCTATTTGTTTTAGAAGAATATAGAGGCTGCAGAACAAATGTAAGTGAACGGTCCCATAGTCAAAATGGCTTTAAACTGGAGTTGCAATAATTTTCGATGCATAAAAACTTTGCATAAAAAAAAGAAGTCAACAGACTGGTCACTCAAGTTATTCCAGTAATCTTTATGCATTATAATTACCTCTTTATTGCACTTTCCTGCAGGAATATTTTCATTTATTGCTGACAGAGGCCGCCTTTGTTTTCTCCATATCTTAAGCAAAATCAAACAAAATATTCTTTCAAATCAAACAAAGTATTCTTTATTCTTTCTTTCCATTATTATCATACTTCCTTCACACTACAATTCAAATCTAATCAAGCTCAAGCTGGGAAAGAGAGCAGAAAGCAAGAGTTCCTCCAGAGTCTTGTCAAAGGAAGGGAAGTCCTAACCACCCGTCATGAGACAGGGCTGGAAGGTGCCAGTTTGAGCCAGGTGGAAGCTGGAACGTCCCTAGAAAATCACAAGATGGACAAGAAACTTTGGTTTGCCCAGTTACTGACTGTGCAGAGCCAGTGCCGGCAGGTTGGAGAAAGCCCCAGTTGAGAAGAACCACCATGTCGAGGCAGAGGTAGGGTAAACTGGGGTGAGAGGGGTGAAGCTGAAGTGAAATCTCTGCAGGAAGACAGAACTTTCAGGTACAGCAGACTGTTTCTTATTACATCAAAACACGCTGTTTTCCCAGGCTAACAAGATCCTCCGACACGCTTAGAAAAAGGGAAGAACTGCTACTCAAAAGGCCTTTAGGTATTTGTATTTTAAACTCCTGGACTCAGAATTTAAGGAGAGATCAATTGTGCAGCTGGAAGCCAATGTTTCATTAATAGTCAAAAGGATCTTTGACATCATGTCTCACCCACAGAATGACCGTTACACACAGCAGAAGGGTTAAACACACCTCTGTGAAACAAAGGGGGAAATTTCACCATTGTTGCCTCTTGCCTGGTGCTAGACAGCCTTTATTCTGAAAACAGCACGCAGCTAACCGGCAGCTCTTGCCAGCACAGCTGAATTCGTCAGAAAAGCTGCCAGGGAGGTGGGAAATCTCCAAGTCTCTTTGCTTGCTCCTGGGCTCGTTCCACCGCGGCACTATTACAAATACACAACTGTAGAATCTGCTGTGCTCCTGGTTCTGAAAACAATAGCTCAGGGTCTATTTTCTTTATGAATTTCACTCAGCGCTCCAATTAATGCTGACAGGAACTGCACACATACTGAGAGAAGCACAGACTCGTTTTTCTCCCAGGTAAAAAAATTTCATTCAGACAGGCCTTGCTTAAAGATAGAATAAGTTCCTCAAGCACACAAGTTTCAGACTTACTACAGCTGTCTGATTCTTTGAAGTCACCACTCCTCTTCACTCCTTAGTCATAGTAATCAATTTATTATTGCATTATAGATAATTAATCTGTAGATTAATGGATAGACAAAATGTAAATCTCTATCAGAATATTCAGAGGAAGGCTGGGTAATTATAGCCGAGAAGCCTATTATCTCGCCTGCAGTCCTGTCAGTTCTCACAAAGGTGGCAATGTCAGGCCAATCAGTGATTCATAGCAAGAAATCCAAGGATCAGGAATCAAACAATGGAAAAAGGGACTCAGCAGATGAGAACCACAAGATTTAATTTAGGATCGCCCTCTGAAACCTTTAATCACATATGCAGAGTCTCCTTTTACGTAAATTATTTTGCATACTCTTTACATAATTTTTGCATAGAATGTAAAAAGAGTTTGTGCATTAAAATATGGTAGCTCCCGGATTTTTATTTAGCAAGGGGTCTTGGGGAACTGCTTAAAGGAGAGAAAAGGAGAGCACATGGAAATAAATGGAACAACAAGAATATCTGCATGGAAAGAATATACTGACCAGATTATGAGAGAATTCTAAGAAATTATGGTTACTGCTTATGTGTATTCTTCTCACCACCTTCAAAAAACTGGTATTGTAACTCTACTAGCAGAAATCATTCACGTATCCTGTTCTTCACGTTTCTGGAATTAAATCTTTTCCAATTCACACTCAGGATTTTGCTTTCTGAGAAGCAGACCAGATGGGCTCTAGTAGACCTTGAAGTCACAAGCATAGTTCCTGAAACAAATGACACTTATAAAATACAAAAGTTGTATGAAGGCAAAGTGCATCTAGAATGATCCAACAATTTTGGAGCTACATGTATTCCTTTCTTCTCTTCACAGGCCATCAGAAGGGAAAAGTGGAGTACCCGAGTTACTGCTATGGCCAGTCTACCTAGTCTCATTGGACAAGAGACTGCACACGCTTTACTATACCTAAGCCTACAAAAATTAAATCCCCAAGTTGCCATAAGGCAATCCAAATCAGCCTTTTCCATCACGGTTAACGCTTTCACTTTGAGTGGGTTTAATACCAGAACAAATACGTATATTGAGGAACCCATACTTTATGCCTATCGATAGCTAAATCATTAGACCTCATTGGCTAGAACAGTGGATGGGGCAGCTGTCTAAAAAGAATCTGGCTTCTTATGTTCCCTGCAGACTAGAGTGTCTTATTAAATTAGACTAGAAAATTCTAATATCAGCTTTATACTTTGCCTTCATTACTGTTGCATTAATTTGTAGATACACTCATTTAAATTATTTCATTGTTTCAGTCTTAGTTGAATCATTTACTGCATTTTTCATCTTTGAGTAACTTAATTTGTTCTTATTCTCTTTTCAATAAAAGATATTAAAAGCATGGAAAACAATAAAATTTCCTAGATTTTATGATGGGCTATGAACACATTGTCATAGGCAACCTCAGATAAGGAATGTCTAAAGCCCTCAGCTTTGCTTGCAATTTAAAATTTATTTACATCTAAGAAAAGTTATGACCAGAATGCAACATGAACAGTCTGCGTCTCTGTAAAACAGGCAATATAGAACCATATGAGAAACAATGGAATAATGAAAATGGAGAAGAGACCGGTATATAAAACTGTAAGCTGGTTTAAAAAAAAAATGACTAAAAACCTGACAGTAGGCTGTTCTGAATGGGAAAATGCTGTGCATGAAGATGATTGTGTTCCTCAGCTTTGCGTTTGGGACCATTTTTATTTAGTATTTTAATTAAAAGTGTTGGTACAAAAAGTAGGAGAGCACTCACAGGAGTTCCTGATGACATAAGGGAGGCATAGTCAGCATATGCAGAGGCTAGGTTTTGCACAGGAACTTTATTTGTGGATGATCTTGTTTAAGAGAATGATCAAAACAGATGAAAATTTAATAATGCACAGTTACTAGTAATAAAATAAAAAGAATACTATAAGCCTAAGCCTTGCCACCTGTGGCAAGTGACAGAGGAAAAAACCCTTCTTTATTAGTAAATCTGAAGCTGATCCAAGTCACCTGGGTACCGTGGTCATGAACATAGGAGTGCAATGCTAGGACTTCGAGAGAAAGGTCAAGAGGAGGCAGAGAAGTATCAATACCATCAGGTGAGAAGAGAAGGTAGGGATGTATCGATAGGTTGGGTAAGGTACCTCCTTTAGAACTCTGGCAACGAGTTTTTGTGAGCAATAATTTCCTGCACCAATACCGATTGAAGGACTACTATAAAAACAGGAGGAATTGAAAGCCTATCTTTTGTAAGGAGAATAGAAAGACTGGTTTGTGTAAACAAAGGCTAAGAAATGAATCATGATTTTCTTTAAGTACTTTAGCAGCACAAATGCTCAGACAAGTGAGGAGGAAAGGAGAAAACAACAATCCAGGCTAAATAACACCTGCATCGTGAACCAACGGACAGAAACTAGTTGTAGTAAAATGAAAGCTGGAATAAGAGTCTGTTACAGTCTTCTAAGAGGAGCTTCAGGGACAACTTAAGTTTCTGAGACTAAGCCTAATCCATTTGCCAAAGGGATTTATACTGATATGATTGCTTGTGATAGAAATGGCTTGGACTCTTGACTCAGGAGGTCCCTCTTCTCTTTATTTCCTTGGAAATTTAACAGAGAGTGGATCTCCTCGGGCTAGCGCAGTATCAGTGCATGTTATCGCACAGAAGACAATGTGCTACTTCAAATCTGATGACACATGGCTGGAATTTTAATTATACAATGCAATTTTACAAGGCTTTTAAACTCCTTTCACAAGTCAGGCTGCAGTTTTTAAAATGGATTTAAGAGAGAGGTTTGTCAGAAAAATATTTCAAAATAAGTGACTACCCGGAATTCTTTAATTTTTATCATAAGATCACTTCAATACCAGTTAGTCGGTAAGTCTGCCAAAGATTTTCTGGCATTTTGGTTTTCCTTTAAGCAATGGTTAGCAAGGTTACATTCTAGCTCATTAAATTCACTTACCGTTTTATCTGAATACAGTATTGGTGATGCTGTCCTTGTGCTGTAAGACACAAACCTGACGCACACCAATTCACCTTACAGGCGTGCAAGATGTGAGTAATGTGCCACTTGCATTTTCTCCAGTGTATCAAGACATCTTTCTGCATTTTGGTATCAAGGGACTTACAAGGTTACAATTTCTCAATAGTTTGAGTTGAAGCTGATTTTTCATGGTAACTGTAAGAAAAATAAATGACATGCATCTTCTGAAATAACGAAATTTATGAAAGAAAATTACACTTGTTAAACTCTAGTTGTCAAATGTCTATATTCTTAGAAGTTGCACGGCGTAAACAAACCATTTTGTACAACCCTCAGCAGGCTACATTAATGAACAAAAACCTCAAAGCCACTTTCTGTACCTGTAGCTTAGGAACTTCACCGGTGTTGCATATTCACATTCATTCAGATAATACAACAATTTCCAGGGGAGATAAAGAAGTCACATAATTACCAATGTCATTACAAAGATAAAGACACATTTTTGAGCTTGAAAAACATAATTCCAAATGCAGGTTTTGGAAAGAAAAAACCCCACAGTTTCCTCCTAGGTATAGTTTACTTGTCCTAAACTCAGAGCCTCCTAAGCATTAAAACAAAATTACCTTTCAGTGTTTTTATTGAAACAGAACAAAAACACACATAAAAAACCCCCACAGACAAACTCCACTCAAACCTCAAGTTATAGAAACGTAACAAACAGGTATTTTTAGTCTGTTTTCCCATCGAAACAATGAACCATGAAAAGAGATTTTGCTTGAAACAGTACTCCAATCTATTGTCTTTTCCCTTTTTCCTTTTGTTCCACCCACAACCTGTTGGTTGATTTGAGAAGTCATCTAGATCCTACAAATTCACAAAATAGGCATTTAGAGGGGAAAACACCAAAGTACATGCCTTCTTAGCAAGAGCAGAGTGAGTCCTGAAAAACAGATTAATACCACATGGAAAAGAAAAAATATGTTTTGAATCTGCAGCATATTAGATACTGTGGTCACTCAAGTGAGATGTGAATGCATGACAAGATAACATTTTTATTAACACCAGTGCTTACAGAACTACTTCTCTGATATCTTGGTATAAATTAGTTTTTCAATAAAATATTATATATATATTCTTAGGTAATTGCAAAACCCCACTGGCATATTTCACGCATATATGTAGCATACAATGCAGCTGCAATTTAATTCCTGCAGAAATAATTTACTGATTTTACTCTACCAATAGGAGAAAAGCTAATAAAAGTACCCAGAGGATTGGACCCAGATAAGAACTACTTGGGTGGCGCGGGGGGGAGAGCGTAGAGGGTCATCACACTTGCCTTCCACTTCGAACTTCATAGCTCACAGCTGGGATACAGCTTCCTGCACAATTCGTGCAAAAAAAAAGGCACCTAAAAGCAGGTTTCACTACAGATAATAGCTAGAGTGGTGCAATACTTAAGCCAACCAACAGTGAAGACTGAAGAGATTTTCTCAAAGCACACCCGTCCCTGGTCTAACACACCCACTTACAAACATGCTTTTCAAACTGGAGATTGCTGGATTAAGGATATACCTGCACTGCACAGTGGGCCACAGTCTTAACAACTGCGCTACTGCTGGAACTGGAAACAATTAGCGGTGTCAGTCAAGGGTTGCATGAATGCTAATTAGCTTTGACAGTGAAAAAATGGCTATATATTTTACCTGATAAAGAAGGCACAACTTATCAACAAGCCCTGGGAACTGAAACTGAAACCTTGTGTGAACAGCCTCCTTATTATTTCATGTAACTTCTTTGTCCTCTCATTCATTCTCTCCAGCCCCCTAGATCTTGGCTTCATTTTTTTTCTAGCCACTGGCAAATTTCTATCCTCATGGCACAAGCACTTTCCTGGCAAATGACTGACAGAAGTTTGAAGTCCACGGAGCCCAGAAGAGGCAAAGAACGTAGATCTACCACTGCCACATGGGGCACCCAGCACCATTACTCTCCCCTTCTGCTTTGATACTTCTTCATGCTGACCTTAATGGTGTCTGGGTGTGCATCCCACCTCAGAGGCCACAGAGACACCAGGGTTCGTTAATGCCAAAGAGAGACAAATATGTACCAGGGCACTAGGCAATTATTTCGGATTTCATGGAGTTTCTCACAAAGTGAGAGGTCAATGTATAATTAAATATCCTTCTCTCACTCCTATTCTTCTTTTGTAGGCAGTGGTTTCTCAGGAATGATGGTAAGTAACTGCATCTACATTCTGAACATGCCATGCAGAAAAACAGGGAATCAGTAAAAATTATTTTCTAGAAGTTAATACAGCTTTCATTTCCCAACTTCCAAAAAGGAAACAGTAGTTTACAGAGGAAGCACTCTCTTGCTTTCATATTAACTTTCTGAAGTTGTACTATATAATATTCTTGGATTAGAGCTCAAATACTCACTGTTATTTCCTAAGCAATGGTGGAATGTAGGCAGATTTCTTTATCCAGATAACACATGGGAGATTCAGGTCTTGCTTTAAAAAGGAAATAGAAGTACAAATTTATACCCAGAGAGTGCAAAACAACATGAACGTATGCCACAAGAGGTACCCAAAGAATGTAACTTAAGAGTTAAGTGGTAGTTCTGGAGGAAGGAAAAACAGGGTTTTTTTCCTTCTACCTGCCCCCATGAAGCCCCTGAAGGCAATTCTGCCCTCATGTGTGTGCAACCTCACCTTCCTCGGTGCAGCAAAATAGAGTTAAATGAGCTCAGGCAGAGGAATGGGAAAAGCTGTTACTTCTAGTGGTCAGGAACCGAGTGCCCTCTGAATACATCTCAGCTACTTGAAATGATGGAGCTCCCATTTCTGCCTGAGCACGCACATAGTTTCAACACACTCCCCTACATGCTGTTTACAAAAAATATTTTGCAATGAAAATATAACACTTAGTTGAATTTAAGCCTACAATAGCCAAGTAACTTTTCTTTTCGTAGGGCTCTTAAAAGCAGTCCAGAGACTTCCTGGAAATTTCCAGGTCACAAAGTGGTAATCGCTCTGAGTCATAAAATGTGGTCTCTTCTCGATCTCTGGTTTTTGCCTTACAGTAGGAGAGACAGAATATCTGGTATTTAATAGGGTTTTTTTCTTGCCATATGTACTCTAGTTAATAACACAGAGTTTGGGCCATAAAATGTATTTAAAAGTTTTCCCTCCGCTCTCTGACTTACAGAAATGGAATTGTCTGCCTTTATGTAGAAGAAACACAGATAAACAAAGTTCAACCATACCTGAATTTTTTTCACTTTTTATGCTACTTAACTGGAAGACAGCCTATACTATTTTCAAGGAACTGCTTGGGAGAAGCTACATTTCACCAGGCACCTCTATTTTATGTTTGTGAAAATGCAATGAAACCNAAAGCCTCGTCAGCTTCCTTGTCCTGATCAGGTGGTCTGTAATAAAGTGCCACAATGAATGGAAGGAATGAATGAAGGAATTCTAAACAACCCAAGCCCTTACTTTCACTGGCATAAGTAAAAAAAAAAAAACAAACAACCTCTTAAGGTTGCAAGAGGAAGTTACACCAGAGGGGACATCTTTAACCATGATCTTAATTTATTATGGGAAAGAAAGGATGAGCAGATACTAACATCACCATATGATTTCAACAGGTAGCAGAATCATTAACTTTTAAGTAAAAATGTTATCTGCTGAAGTTAAAAAAAAAAAACAAACCAAAACCTGATTGTAAAAACTCCATGTAGTGCACAGTGGGGAGAATAAGGGCTGAAGACTTGTCACTGGACACATGACTGAACTCTAAGTTACAGCGTGTTTTAACTGGGTTTTTAGTCCTCAGGATCCTTTTCCTGAGAGCCATTCACAGCAGGGACAGGAAAACTGGCAGCTCTGCAGGATCCTAGTTCATCATAACCACGAAACAGCAGCTGCAGGAAATGTCCCCGTCTAAAGGTAATGTCCTCATTAAGCAAAGCTTCTGGAAAGGCTCATCAGCTTGTTAAGAATTGCGGCTGTGTCCAACTCTAGCATATTTTCCAACAGTTTTCACTGAATATTGTCACTGCCACAAAGCTACCTTTTTCTGTGCTGAATCAGCGCTTCCAGAACAGCCTTGTGTTTGGGATATAAAGCCATCTGGCAAAGGGCCTGGTCAGAGGTGCTGCTTTTTGAATGGATGCAAAAGGAATTTCTGCAGGAAGGAAAGAAAAAAAGAATACAAGTCAGAAAAATAAAGATGAGAAGGCAGGAAAGAAAGATGAAAGTGACACCTGAATCACAAAACGGAAGGTTAGGAACAGATTTCGCATCCTGGTCTGCACACCAAACATCTCCCAAGGCAAATCACTTAATTCTTCTAATTTAATTTTCCTCATCGGTGTACCACTTGCCTAATAGGAACTCTATAAACAACTTACTGTTCCTCAAAGTACTTTGAAGCTACAAAATGGTTATTAATAAAGATGAGATTGAGATATACTGAAGGAGGACAGAAAAGAGCAAGAGAAGAGAAACTTAGAAGAATAATTAGAATAATGTGGAAAAGATTTTCAGATGATTGGAGCTATGGTGCAGGAATAAAAGAAAAGCCAAATAAACAAATATGAGAAAAAGGTGACAGCAAGTCCTTCCAGACAAAACTGTCTACAACCAATGACCACAAAGAGGTCTGTAGGCAACCTGCTTGTGACCTTTTGGTCTTTATTACTCATGACAAAGGGTTGCTTCTTAATCCTAATTTATTTTCAAGACCAGCAGATTAACAAGAAGGGATCACTATCAAGCTGAATCTTCCAGATAATAATCTCTGCTAGCTCGAAATAATCACTGAAAGAGGAGCATAGAAGGAACTGTAATCATTTCCCTTTAATGTTGTTGATAGGGAATATGCAGAAATCTCACTCAGAAAGGTGCTTGAATGCTGTATTTTCATAACAATTGGGGTTTTAATCTAAAATAAAACCAATCAAACAAAAAGTAACCTTATTTATTTCACCCTACAATGTTATCCACATATGGAATTATTCAAGATAAAGGGAAAATTATTGGTTGTCTCTCTGGCAAGTTAAATCAGATTAAAATACAGCATGAATTTTAAGCAGAACTGTTCCTACACACACTTATTTCAGGAGAATTTAATTCACTTAGAGAGAATTAAGCTAAAAGAACACGGATTACTGAGTTCTCAGTAATGTAGTCCCTGAATTAAGCTATGCTGTCTTTTAGGGCTACTTTTCAAATTTGCTTGAGCCCTAGAAGTCACCTTCTTTTGCCAGATGTGGAACACACAACACTCACCTGCTGAGTGGGGAGTGTTTTCACAGCTGTTAACTCAGTTCCTGCCAATCCCCATATAGGTACAGCAAGTATTCAAGCCTCCAAATTTATATATATGTATATATGCATGCATACAAACACACAGTTTCCTGTATTTTACTGAGAAAAATACAACACAACCTAAAGCCCACAATCCTAAATTCTTAGAGATATAAGTAAAATCACAAAACAAAAACTTAGCAAATATTTTACCTTAAAACATCAGAGGACGTTAAAAATTAAGACGTGTTCAGAGGAACAGTACTGCCCATGTTACACAAACACACACTTGAAATCTGCCAAAAACCAACGCAAAAATATATTGACCATTATCCAAATCTATGCACCTGTTGGCAACAGACACTGTATCTCTGTCTAATGTAAAGATTTCCTGCATCATGTTTGCACTAATCTCATTAGATGCCCCTCATGACTGCCTGGCTTTTTTAAAAAAGGAAATTTTAAAAGGAATAATGTTAGTTTTAGAGAATTTTGACAGCTTGGGATGTCACCTTTCTATTGCTCACAACATAATTCTCATTTATCAGCACAAGTTTTCTTTCCTGCGAGTAGGAATGCAATCTACCAGACTGTAAAGCCACTCTCCGTTTGATTCACTGGTGAAACAAGCTTGAGACAGAGGAACTGGCAATATCTTCCGTTTCTAGGTGATGCTGTAAGATCACTGCTCGGTGTTCGTAAGTATGCAGATAAATCTTCCCTCTCTGACACAGAGGGAAAAGAGCAAACCACGCAGTGAGGAGCCTTCCAACTTGGCACATCTGCAAGACAAATTCAGCAAATCTTGTTTGCTCCCTCAGATTTATTAGATATTATTTACAAGATTTGTGTGCTATCACTGCCTGTCCTGTGATGTTTTATACTTGGCTGGTCATCACTGCATTGCCTGTAACACAGAACTCCAGTCTATTAGCAGGCCAGGGAAGAAAAGCCATTCTAATCAGATAACATGACAGAGGCATGACAGACTCATATATTTCTAAGTGTGACAAAAGAACTAACTTTAAAATGTTGCTTCCATCAGTAATTTTACCCCCAAATCACATGAAACCTAAACCTGAAATAAAATGAAAAACACAATAAATAAAATCACAAAAAAAGTAATTCTGAGCTTGAGTACAACTGTACGCTACAATATCAATGCATTATGTATGAATCTAAAGCAAGTGCCTGACACCGGAGTTTGTCCTTGCAAATAACAATTAATTGCTGTCACAATCCCCACCACTGACGATGTGCCTGGTGCTTCCCCTCAATGCTTACAGCTGGTATCATCATCTGCCATCTCCCTCCACCTATTACACGCACATTTCTAACCCATTACCTGGGGAACACGTATACATACTCTCTTCCTGGTAACGATGGGCTGCCGCTACACGTCCCACACAACAGCGGGATCTGCAGTGCCAGAAGAGGTGCACACTGCCCTGCCAGAACCTGTCCTGCACAGCTTGCTAGAGATGATCCCTGAAAGGTGTGCTGTGCTGTCACGCTCCCAAGGTCCATGTTCATAACTGAGCGCTGACTTTTTTTTTTTTCCTGATGCACACCATGGAAATGCGTTACGCATAAATATTATTACCTGAACAAAAGTCACCGCGGTACTTTATCCAAACAAGCAGCTAGCCAGTCAGTTTAGGATTAAATCCACTCTTTTTTTTTTTCCTTCCTTCTAACATCTGAAGATGGCACCTTGTCCTACTTTTGCAATCTCTTTCTTTTAAGACTGATTTATGGTAGCAATTTTCTTCCATCTGCATATCCATGAAAATGTGGGACCCAGCAGCAGAGCATAAGCTAATTCTAAAAATAAGAAGGCTTCACAAAAAAATGAAGTCATATAAGAACACCCATGGTGAGCTAAGAGTACATTACACAAAGCACAATAGGGACCCTATGGAACACAGCAGACCTAAAATATTCTAGGCACATTTTTATCCTTAGCAAGCAGATGAAGAATGCTTTTAGTTTTTAAATCTCTAAAGGATATAATGAAAATCACCTTGGATTAGGGTAAATACCATGTATGAACAGGGATAGACAACAGTTTTCTCTATGGGAGTCATTTTTCTGATGAACTTACTCTGATTTTTTTGTGGGTTCCTGTTAATTCAAATTAATGATTCATGACTGCTTTGAACATTTGCACTATTAATTTACTGGATCAGTAACAAGGAATTTATAATTTCCTTTTGGGAAAGTAGAAAAAAGAAGACTCACCAGCATCTACATGGAGGCTTTATGAGTTTTATATTTTGTTTTGGTTTTTTGAGGCATGTCCTATGGGTGAAGCATAAATAATTATCCAGACAAATTTTAAACAACATACCAAATACCTAGGTACTGAAAATAATGTGAACATCTAAAAGCTATAAATACAACTTACTTTCTTAATGGAATTTGACTGTAAACTGTATAGGTTTGCCTATGGATACAGGAAAAAGTTATTTAGAATATAAGTGCATTCCCTGCAGTGCAAAATGAACATGAACCAAACCTACTCCTCCTACAGCTGTCACCCCCCGACAAGGTAGTTTTAATTGCCATTGTAGAGATCTCACAATACAGATTCTGTATCACTTATGCCACAACTACAGATGCCAAGGTTGGATGTGGCATTCAGACACTGAAGCTGCCAAGTCTGCTTCTTTCACAAATACTAAATTCACATGGGTTAAATTCATTTTTAAATTTATTTTTAATATAAGAAAAATGTTCCTGGGCTTTCAAGTTACTGGGAAGTGATTAAACCCTTCAGAGGAATGCATATCTGTTAGCACAGGTTGCACAGATCAATTATTAAAAAAACTCCAGGAATAAACACCATGAAAAAGTTCCCTAATCTCATAAAGTTAATCAGCATAGTTCTAAATTCATTATGAGACATGGCAGAGGTTAATGAAGCATCTACCATGAAAGGAATGCAGAGTCCGGAAGTTGTTTTGTTTGTTTGTTTGTTTTTAATGTATTGTCTTTGGTAACTGGCTAATGAAGAGTACAAAATTCAGCTACTTGTGGAGAAGCTGCAGTACAAAGAGTTCGAGAACAGTGATGACCTTGGACAAATTGTATTGGCCAGTCTATTTTAATGATAAGAAATGATGATTTTATTTTTTTGCCATCTCCATGCAGAACTCTCACTGAACTTTGGAGAGAAGGCAAGCTGCTGTAAATACCACAGTTGTGATCCCACTGCACTTCTCTCCTCTCTTGTGCATCTTGGTTAAATCCACAGGGACAGAGGAAAGCGTGAAGACAGTCTGCCTTGCATATAGAATAGTTTCTTCACTATCAGTCCAGACCAGTCTCTAGCTAAGATTTCTCCTAACTTAAAGAAAAAAAAGTTTAAAAATACTCCTTTAAAAAGGCAAGAGAGAATTACTGCAAGAACTCTGGTAGTTTGCTTACTCTGCAGCTAAAACAGAAAAATTCTGTTAACTTTCTTTCCTACATACCTAGAACACAGCCTTTGATTTCTCGTGCAAAAAGCTAGCTTATGATTACTGGAAAACTCTGATGAATTAGTAAGCCACATATTTTTACAGATAAAAAAATATATTTTTCTTCTATGCAAGGAGGGGGACACCCATTAGGTCCCTGCCATCATCTTTGTGGTAAAAGTAAGTCACACTATTAAATTCCAATTACTAGATGCTGACATTCACTTGGCTCAAAATATATATTTTTTTGTAATTTAGTGTCAGCTTAAATTTTATAGTGAAGGCATAACTTCAATCAAATGACAGGGAGAAATGATATGAATCAGTGCTCTGAATTCACTTATCTGTACCCCACCATCGAAGAGGGCCCAATCCGCACATCTGTTTCTACCTACTCTAAATGCTCTGGGGAGACCCAGATGTTATTTCAGACAGTTCTTACTAAAAACCTTATCTCTTTAACAACAACGTATTTCTTCAGCTGTGCTGTTGCTACATCATTACAGTTAGCATTTCCTAGTCAATTTGGTCAGAAGAAGGACCAGCTGCAAGAGAAGAAGTGGACATTCGCACTAGGCTTGGCAGCCTAACCACAGTTAATCAACTCAGGTGTGTTATCATCAGAGATGATCCCATTTGCAAATCCATAGGATCATAGTCTTTGGATCCCTCAAGTTTCCTTTCTTCCAGTTTCTCTTTATTAATTCCAAATTATTCCTCCCAATTTTTCCTTTCGATCATCTAAGAAAGCCAACCCTTTTGATCTGCTCTGCAAACCTCCTGTATGTGCTCATCCCTTCCCAGTCTTCTCTAGCCTCCAGGGAACAACAAAACAGCCTGGCGAGGAACATGCTTCAGTACTGCCCCCAGGAGAGAAAAAGTGCAGACAGGACCTGAAAAGCCTTAATGCAGCAACAGGCTCCTTAGCAGCTCTGTGTAGGAACTGCAAACTAAACATGGAATCCAAGAGCATTTCCCTTCAGTCTCCAAACAGTGACACCAGCTGCTTCTCTTTGCAAAAGCAGTGAATGAATTTCCATTTCTCATGGTCTTTGGGGCTGTCACGCTTGCTCCCGGGAGAAGAAGGTGACACTACTTTGTTGCACAGAGAAATGGGAGGATTGACCTTCGACTGTCTGCTTGGATGTGAACCTTAACTGCTCAGTCTGACTCGAGTTTATAAACTATATTTTTTGCCTCTTGTACTGACCTAAATACTGCAATGTTTGGTTTACAAACATGTCAAGGGAAAACGGGTTTTGCCCTTGCCCTACATTTCCCTTTCTCTTCTCAGTTTGCCATCTCCAATACATTTCTTTTATGCATATTATAGAAACTACTTTTTCCACATAAAACATTGTAGTCATTTGATGGAATTCATAAGCTTGTGAGGGGGCTTCATACCCCACTGTTTAAATGGTCAGCATTGAATCAATTTTTTTTATATTAAATAAACAATTTGCTTTAAAAAAACCCCCAAACATTTTAAATGCTACTGCTTTGATTAATGCCTGTAAGGTTACTTCTTAAAAAATAAAAATTCAGGCTGACAAAGAAAACTTTTGTTGCTACAGTTTATAATTTATAAACCAGAGAAAAACTCACCTCTTCTGACATTTGTTTTCATTCCACTGCCTTTTGTTCCATGATACTATTCCCTCCGCACACCTGCTCTCTGTCTCCCATTTGTCTGATTAATTATCCTCACTTCTTCTCTACAGGCTTTCACAAGTTCCTCTTCCTCTCCAGCTTTATCTCCATTTTTTGCCTTGTGTGGCTTAAATCTCCACCCTAGATACGCTGGCTCCTCTCAAAATGGCACAAAACAGAAACTACCAATGTACAGTCTTAAATAAAGTAACAATAAGTAGCAGAACATCTCGGCTCTATACCAATTTTTGCAAAATTTATAAATTAAGCAGTTTTCAGGCTAGGAGCTGGCTGAGGGGTTTATGTTTCTGTGTGATATGTAATCCCATGGAGCAAAGCAGTCTTTATGACAGCATTGCACGTATTATTTCCCTTAGATAACATAGTTAGAAATTATTATAAATTCAGAATCTAATACAAATGCTTAGCAGTATTTCTGTATGTAAAAACATCACATAGGTGCGTCTCAGTTTATTTTTTTCAACACACAAGTTACCTGGTAGTATATGCTATAATGAATTCTTCTCACGATTTCCACAGTTATTATTCCTCTCTTGTCCTGCTTTCAGCGTGTTGAGCCTTGACAAAAAATCCTGCTGTTAAAGCAAAACATACTTGTGCTTCATCACTCACTTAACTTTTAATATGGAAACTTTGTAGATTTTTATGAGTAAACAATTCAAAATAGATATATAATCTTCACAGAGATGGGTCTGAGTGTTCCTGGAGAGGTTACAGTAGAGAGGACCAACATGGTCGGGCACTGAAAATGCATCTATGACATCTAGTTTTGTGTTCAGTTTCCTTCTCTGCCCAAAATTCACATAACCTTTCCAAGACTTTCAGTATCTTTGAAATCTGGGTGGTCTCACTGTTCTACTTTTTCCATTTCATAAGGATTTGAGTATGATTATGGGACGGGCAATTTAGAAAAAGCAGAGAGTATGTTTGGCAGCCTATAGATGCAGAGTATAACAGGTATTACTCGCCTATGTGAGGCACACCATTTATCCTCTTTGTCAAAGAGGCAAAGAAAAAAGCTAGGAAAATAGTTAAGAAGTAATCTTGCACAGAAATATTTACAAGCAATTGCATGGCCTTACATTCTCACCAGGAATCCTTTCACACATATTGAAACCAACCTGCACTTAGTAGATGCTCATTTGAATTTGTTGCCTGGGAGGTTTTTACTATCTTTACAGCTGATCCATTCTTTACATTTAACAAAGAGTCAAATAACATACGTAGATATGGTGAGATGTGGGTGTCCTGACAGAAAGATTTGGCTTCACATGTCCCACCTCCAGTTTTTTGGTTGGTTTTTACTTTTTTTTTTTTTTTACTCCAAGCATGTTATTACTGTCTATGAGTCATTTCATTAATCCTGAGAGGCTAGAAAACAAGTGAATAAACACCCTGCTTCACAACCTTCTGTCTGCACTGTTTATTTCTCTGCTAATGAATGAACAGCTAAAAAACAGAATTATCGTAATTGGGGACATTCAAAGGGACATTATCTCCTCTTTGTCAAGAGCTGCTGCCTGGGTCTGCCAGCGATTACACTACATGGTCAGATGATGATCTCTGAATGTTCACTCCCAATCACAGTGTAAATATGACAGAAACTCCAGGAAAACAGTGGACAGGAACATACGTGCAAGTCAAAAAGAAGAGCACAGGAGTCTTTTACATGACCACACTTTCCTATTAAAAATAGGTGTGAGAAACACCAAACAGCTGTGATGCTGGACACAGGAGCCTGTCTCCAGCAGCACAAGGTCAGATCTCTTATACGCACTGTGCTCGAACTCAGCACACACTCCAAGTTCTGTGCGCACGGATAGAGCTCTTCATTTATCACCAATGTGGCAGGTAACTGTCTGAGATGTCCTGGTCCCCCCTTTAGAGCTGTCAGAGTGATCCTATCTCCAGTGACATGAATAAAGATAAAAGATGAAGGACTAAATGAGAAACAAATTACCGTAGCCTTGGTTTTGCTCTCCAATGCAGGACTTAGAGGAATTCAAGGTCTAACTTCTGCCACCATGACAGCCTGGGCTTTGCTCTCCCTTGCAGTCCTACAGCTGCAGACACAGAAGAACTGATGCTCAGCGCAGCTTCATCCCAACTCCTTTCACACTCACAGAATCAACTTTTTCTTGCTTCCCTCAAAAGCATATACAGAGTTAAACCTTAGGACTATTATTTCAAATACCAAAAAGTGTTTAGTAAGTCCCTTTCAACTTTCACAGGTAGGAATATTGCACAGTTTCTTCATAAAACAAGTATTTAGCACCCACAGAAAACATTCAGATTACTATGAATTATTTTCAAAATAAGGCATGACACTAAGTCTGCTTGTGCCCTTTATGTACTCTTCCCCCCTTGTTGTTACATATGCTCAGACTTTGGGATTTAGTCTAACATTTATATTTCTGCACTTCAATGCATAGTTGAACACACTCTTCTCTGATCTGCTTTCAAAGGGAATCTATTAATTTCTATATCAAGGAGGGCTGACGTTCAGCTCCTGAGCTAAACATACAGTCCAACAGAACATGAAATTCAACATTTGGCAACTCCCCGATGATTTCTTTTCCTGCTCCCATTGCATAATGGGACAGCAGCTTGTACACATCTCCATCATGTGAGTGGTGTATTTCCACTTTTGTGGCAACTGGTCGCATATAAGGCTTTGTCCCTGCCAATTTTCACAAAAACAGTGTTCAAACATTTGTTGCACAAATTGCTATGCACCTCCTTGTCTCCTTCTAGATGAGAAAATGTTATCCATGCTGTCTGGGGGGGACAGAAAGACTGGACACATCAGTGGTCTATGACATTGCTATGACAACATTTACTGGCAGTGAGAACCTTACTTTAAGGATGCTGTGGGAAGAAAAAAAAAAGTGAACTTGACAACAAAAGTTCAGACTAAATATTTTTTTTTTTGCACCAGAGTATATCTCTCTATATATGTAAATATGTATTTGGTTTGTACTTCTGAACTGAAAGCATTTGGGCCACACACTTGGAACACATGTGTACCTAACTTTAGGATATATAACTTCAAACACGTAAGCATGCAAAGTCACCCTTGACATGGAAATCATCATGCAAACAGAAGACTAGTATGTCTTTTTTTCTTTTTTTCAATATCTCACTTTGGCAGGAGGGTATTTCTCATTAATAGAAATTTTAATTAAATTTCTCCTTTCACATGTGTAGTAGTTAATTCTAATCAAGCAAGCTCAAGGTTTTCAGTTGCCTGGATAAGACTAAAAAGATTCTTCCACATTGTTACTCCAATGTATGCAATCATACATAGCTCACAAATATCAACTTTCTTTTTAACAAATGTGAACTTTCTTTTTAAACTTTCACTGCAAATAATTTTCTGAAGTTGGGGAAAAAATCTGCAGCAAAGGGAAATACACTATCTAAGGAATCCTATAAAGAAAACTTTCAGGCTTAAATGAAATGCTTTAAAATTAATTTGCTTAGTCCAGAACACCACCACCATTTAGGTTTCATATAGAAATGAAGCAACTCTTTATATTAGACTGAAGTTATGGGAAGCAGGTTTGATGCATGTTGTGTGAATGATATGCTATGAAAATGAACAATATCAACAAACTAAAGTAATTGCTTATTCTTGCTGAGTTCCTGTTAGCCAGGCATATAACTGCTGTAACTCGCGATGACAGAAGCTTGAATTGATAGCACCAGATGCCTTATGACACAGAGTCGTGTACTTTTGGAGCTAATGATTGCTTATTAGACAGTTGTTCCAGGATCCTCAAGGAACAGCTTAGAAACTGACTTTGCGCAGGAATGACAAATTAATCGAGAAAACATTTGATAGCTCTAGTGAGTGCCAGCCAAGGTTTGAGCTCAATGCAGAGAATCTATTACGAAACAAGGAGGCAGACCTAGCTGAGTCACTTTAAATCAGGAAATTCAATTCCTTCCTACTTCTCAGATTTTAAATATCCTACAGCAAAAAGCTTCAATAGGATTTTTTTTTTATGTTTAGAGAAGAAACTGAAATACTGCAGTCAAGTCTCTCTAAAGGAAGTACTCATGACTTCCAAAAAGTGCAAAATACATCAGTCTAACAAAATTAAGAAGGAGAAAACCAAAGGATTAAAAGGAAGATAACTAGTCTACCTCTTTTTACTCTGTAGTTAAGTGAAGTATTCCACACAAAGACTTAAAACCCAGGAGGAAGAAATAAAAGTATTTCTGCTCTAAAGCAGCTACTTCTCAGTGAGATAACATACCACCTGCACCAAGAGATGCTGGAATAACAGTTCTATGACCCAGGACACTAGCATGGTGCTTTACAGAGCTGATAGGAAAAAAATGCTTAAATTCCATGGGAAACAGGATTTTAAAGTAACATTTTCCTGAGCAATTAAAACATGTTTATTCTGAATAAAGCTGAGAAACAGCACAGGTTAAAAAATCCTGCGCAAGAGCTGAAAGGGCTGATGGCTTTACTTACACCCCCCCTTCACCACAACACCATGGGTATGAGAAATTATAAGGGAGGAAGTGCATCAGCCTCTGGGAGAAGTCTGAGGGAGGCAAGCAGGGCAGCACTGCTCCCGCCATCCTGCAGGGGACTGCTACTACTCTGAAGGGAGGGCAGCATCCTTTGGGGTTATCTCTAAAGGAGGCACTCGTAAACCTTGGAGAGCATACCCACAGCCCATTCTCAAACAGTAGAAAAAGTATCACGTTCTAGTTGGGTTCCTTTCTTTGCTGTCTTTTATTACCCTCAGAGGGATATCTTTCCTTCTATTACCCATTGCTTGGAACGTTCCTCCTTAGCATTTTACATACAATGCAGTTTCTTGTTTCCTGCCAGTTAGGGGGATTCCTTGAAAATGTTCCAATGCTTTATACCACTAAAAGAAGTTCAGCAATAACAGAAGAGGTGGTACAACTGTAACTGAGGCAAAAAAGAAAAAAACACAGCATCATGGAAGGTCAGCTTTGAGACAACTGGTTAGATTTTTACTCAAGACAAGTGTCAAACACACAGTGATGAAGTGCAACACAGAAACGCAAAATCTCTGAAAGCAAGCAAGAAAGTTAACTTCACCTTGATAAGGGTTCTGCAAGCAGAAAGGGAGCTCACTCAGGCAACTTTGGGAGACCAGAACTTAATCTGCAAAGTATATTTGTTCAGTTACTAGTAGGTCTAAAAAAGAGACATTTATTTGGTATACTAACAGCATTTACTCAAAAGTCTCATTTATAAGCATCAAGCTGAGCCTTGCTTTAGACTACCTCAGAAAAAAAAAAAAGGGAGTCTGTATTGTATATCTATCTTTAGGGAAACATAATTATTTCTGAGTTCAGGAACTGCTCCGGGTCGGAGCAGCAGCTAATATCCTAACCAGAAATTCCTTGATCATTACTCAAGTGGTAGCATTTTTATTTTAAAAAACCTTAGTCCTCCTCCCCCACCAGCATTTCTCTTCTAACACTTTCCATTCTAATTTTAGTCTTTTGAGAAGTTTCTTTTCCAGATCAACCCACTCTTTTTCACATTTAAATAATTTTCTGTTTTTTTAAAGAGCTCAGCTTTAGCAGGTGTTTCAGTAGCTAAGCAATAAAAAGTCTCTTGAGAACATCTTCCATGTTTCCCAAATGGATTAGCCTGGAAGTTTTGGGAGAACAATATTAGGCAAAATAACCTTGCCATATAATTTCAAAACTGGAATAAATGTCCTAAGACAAAAAAGACAAAAAAAGACACCCTCCCCCACAAAGAAGCACTTAGGCTCACTGTTAACAAATAAAGAAGGTGCAGTGAGAAACACTTGTTACACTGTCAATACCGCTAAGTAACTTGAATGCCGTAAAATCCAACAGAAATAAATTTAGAAGCTTAACATGGAAGAAAATACTGTAACTCCTCTTTTTTTTTAATTATTCAGCTTCAGTGCAACCTCACAACTAAGAATGTTAAATGGACCAAATAAGTACATTTCAGTGGCTAACAGTAGAAAAACCTCAGCATGTTGTCAAAGCAGGAGACTTTACTAGTAATCTGGGCCTGCAGTCCCACACAGGTAAAACACGTTTTGTTTATTATCAGATCTGGAAGCTGAACTGTATACTATCTTCAAGTACCACCCCTCCTCAGACCAAAGACAGCCTGGCCCTTCGTGTCACCTCCAGCTATTTGAAAGCTGCATTTTTCTTCCCCCTTTGGCTCCTGCAACCTAAAACCACTACAGCACATTTCAGCAATTCCTTCTTTTTGCAGTCTCAAGTAGTATAAGGAAACCCACTGACAATGACACCTCTGTGCCTCTATGCATTTAGAGCAGACCTATGAGATCTTGGCACCTGGTAGCTTCATGAGGCTGAAAATTTTGAAATAAAGTTAATGCTAGGCATCGTTTACAGATTTACCAGTACAGGTGTTCATCTACAGTCACAGGGTTATCCCTCCACATTTCCCTAGAGTGCAGGAACATCCTCCCCCTTCAGTGGTAAAAAAGGCGAATAAAAAGTTGAATCTGTCCTGATGTGTCTGTACAGAGGTAGCACCTGCAGTAAAAATTAAGTTGGGAGTAGAATACAACAGCAGACATTTCTGTTCTTGAACATGACATATCATCCTCAATTCCACTCCCTTTGCCCCAATAAATTCTTCTAACCACACAGACTAAAAAGATAATCAGTTTTTAAAGCTGTACTTAATACTCAAACAGTGTTTTCTTACCCAGTGCAAAGATTTCAGAGAAAAATTTCTTTAACAAATGTTATTACCTAGGATTGTTCTAACCCAAATTTTCCAGATGTGAGATGTGTTTAAGTTTGTACCTGAAGTAACCTTGCTTGTTAGCTTGCAAGAATTTTTAACAATTTTTCTTTGAGGTTTTGAGTATTTGTTCTCTGTCTTCCAAGTTTGCTTCCTTGTCCTCATCCTGTTTAGGCTCTCTACAAGAGAATTAACTACGTTCACTCTCAGCTATGCCAGCTCCAGTACTGAGAAAAGCCAGGTGTAGAAGGGAAATATTGGAACCTAGGAAAAAGAGAATTCTGGTATTTCCACAAAAACTCTCCAAAACATGCACTATTGGAAGAAAGGAGCTCTCACACATGCAAATTCATTTCCTGCTTGCCTTCACCCCCTGTGGTTTGTTAGTGAGTGGGAATGAGTCGGGTGCATCCTCTAGGACAAGTTTTCCTCCCTATAAGTCCAGCTGAACTGGCTCCCACGGCTGCCTTCATCCTTAGGCTGAGCGTACAAATATATCAAAGCAGCTGGACACAGATTTACACCTCTTCCCTACCTTTAACAAAGGTTTAAAACAGTACATGTGCTTATGATTACGCGTAAGTAATTAAAAGCCTTACTTCTCTCCTCCTCACTGAATCTTCCTTTTCTCAAAAGCGCCTTTGTCTAAACACGGGCCAAATAAAAGTCTGAATTGAAAAGAGGACGGGAAATTAGATCAAACTGAGTATGCAGCATTCTCATTATCGCTTGTGTCAGACAAGTCAGAAGCAGTTACATAATTGGGCCTCTCGACTCTAGGCACTGAAGTGTTAAGAGAGAAGAGCAGTCCCAGGACCGCGTGCTGGGTTTTGACAAATAGAAAAACACAGAAGTAGGCCAAGAGCTTACCATCCATGTTAGTTTTTAATTGTACCATGTCAAAAAAAAAAAAAAGGTTCATCATATGGCACGTGTGGTCAAAGTGGTAAGAAAGCATGTAGTGCAAGAAATGGAAAAGTGAGGGAGGGAATTTTATCTATGCTTGTGTGCACACTTGTGTGTGTCAGAGAAAGTGCACTTGGGAGTGAGCGAGCAAGAACGCATGTGTATGAGGGGAGTACAGTGTAGAGAAATACAAGGGGAGGCAGCGGCCCATAAGCAATTGCTATGAAAAGGAATGGGGGTGGGGAATTGCGCACAGTCCTTTTTTAGCTTCTGCTGTAAAAAATAGACCTTTTAATCTGCGTTCTCCTTGAAGCCTTCTCTATTGACCATTCATTTCTGCTTTCCCTTCCCAGCTCTTTACCTCCTCTATATGGCTGATGAATATGCAAATGCATAATCAGCTCTATAATAGCCTATCCTTTCTAAAAACAGGCTATAAATTTGGATCCTAAGCAGCAGGTTCTAAAGAGACTATTGTACTGTATGGCTGGGGGAAGAGGCAAGACCGAAATACCGCCACTAGCACACCAAAGCTCTTTATCATGTGTGTGAATACAGCTAGAAGGCGGGCCTTTCATATGCCAGAGCTTGCAGCCAGAAACGAGAGATCTTCTGCAAAACGTACACATCAATCTCATCACAGGCTCCTGCAGAGCGCAGCGCACGTGCTAGCGACGGGCAGTGCTCCCTGCAGCCTTTGGCAAGAACACTAATGTGACACAGACCCCGAGATCACGTAGGTTTTAGTTCTCATTGATGCTAGCTCCCGGAATTGTGGGAGTTTTCGGGAAAGCCCAGTGACCTTGACGCTGCTGGGGATGCTGGGCTGCCCGCGGCCCCCCACCGCTGCATCGCGGCGCGGCGGGCAGGAGGTGGCGTACACAGCGGTGTGTACGTGCCTACAGAGACAGAGGGGCACTGCTGGGGGGACGACAAGCACAGCCCCCGAACCTGCTCCCCAGCAGATTCTCACAGCTCCGGCTGACTCAGGCAGGGCTAAAACACGGCCAGGGCTCTCATACCCTGCTCCCGTCGTGCTACAGAAGGCAGCTGCGTTACGCACAGGACAGCAGCCCTGAGTCTCCAGGCACTGCACGTCAGCTGCTTCCCAGCTCCCAAGGAGTCGCCTCCTTTCATCTGTACAATAAACGCAAACACTTCTGTGCAATACTTGCATTCACTTCCATGTCTGCCACTTTCAGGCCCTCCTCAGGTTCCTACTGGGCTTTACAGTATTCCCGGATGTTGCCACTGCAGGGTAAAACGTAAGAACTGTTAGTGCAAATTTAACGAGATGGTATTATCCTACTGTACATGGACTGAAAGCTGAAGATGCTGTGGCCAAGTGCATCAGTTCATCACCGCAGTTTCCCCTGGAAAACTACTCAGGAACAGTTACATGTCTTCAGACTCCAGACTGAACCAACACGCAAGAAGGTGCCAGCTGGAAACTGAGAGCTCCAGCTCAAACCCTGGGCAAGGCAGAAGCAAAATCATGGATTGCAACAGTTTCAATACGCTCTGCCCCAGGCAGCCAGGACATCACCACATCATGCACAGGTTGCCCTGTTAACTGGGATAGTGGGAGCATGTATCACCCTGATGGGGCATAGAGGTGGGAAGGTAGGAGGGATGTACACATAGCACCCTCAAAAAACTTGGATAAAAGGAGAGAAACTTGGATCTGTCTCTAATCCTAACTGCTGCACCCAGAATGCATCATAACTCTTTGTTGTATTATTATTTACAGGTAGTGAATAATATTTGCATAATTCATAGGAGTAATATGATAAAATAAACATACACAGGACACGTTATAGTCATAGATATACCCAGATAAACATGAAGTAATTTAAAAATACATCTTTGCAGAGACTGATATTTAAAACCAAACCCCTGTAATCATTAAAAAAAGGCTCAAGGTTGGGTAGCCTTTGAATATGGACATCATTATGCACTTTCCTTCTCCCTGTTCCCATCCCCTTCAACAAAGGTATACCTCGCAAAGCAATGCAAACTCTGCCCCATCTCAACAAAAACAGGGATGCCAGGAGGAAGGAATGTCGTGATACAATTTATTAAAATCATTAAAACCCTAGGACCAAAGAAGACTAGTTCACAAAGAAGAATGGAGGTCCCACACAATGTGAAGATGGGAAAAGGGCTCCCCAGACAAGGTCCAAAGCCTCAAGCGGATCTTGGTTGGAGGTAACAAGATCTATGTGGCAGTCAGATCTGACGACTCAGATCTTCTCTGGAGCCTTGTTTTCCTTTTTGCCTTTTAACATTCTTCTGAGCATATTAACACACCAGTACTCCGTGTGTGTACCATAAAGTAGCTTTTGTCTGCATCACTGGAAGCAAGACTCTGATAACACTTTCACAAATATTTGCTTCACCTCAACTCAAAAAAACCCAAACCCCAAATACAGTGAGAAGAAATATTTTGATCACAAAGTAGAACAAATTAGCAAACCAATGCTAGGATCCCATAAAACAAGAACTAGAATAGGAAAAAAAAAAAAACCAGAGTGGATATAATTTTAAGTAATCTCCCTTAGGTGGCGAAAATCTTTAGATCCAGAAACACTGACAAAACACTGCAAATAAAGTAGCATCCTCCCATTCCCTGATCCCAGGAAACAAACCAACCCTGGCACCCCAAAATTTGCTACAATCAGCGCATCTTAGGCACTGGATCTGGAGGTAATTACCAGAAGGGATGTTGGGAGACACCAGGGTTCATTCAGAGAACACGCATTTTCCACTTCTTCCCAAATTTTAGAAGTCTTTCTTCTCAAGCAGTCCCCTGTATACAATTGCATGTCCAGCTGCACACCCTAGAGGTCATGGATCTGAGAGCAACAGCAATATTCTCTGCAGGATATCTTCAACTAATTAAATCCTTATTAAAACTCTTTACATAAAGTACCATTTAAATTAAAAACATCAGAAAAGAGGGAACTGACAGTGGCACAGACACGACATAACAGTTACAGTTTAGAAAACTTACACGTTATCAAGTGAGAATCCATGACAAACTCAAATCTTCGCATGAGACTACATGAAGACTTTAATGGAAATGTATGGTTGCTTTCTTCTGTAACAGGAATAACTGTTCACTGTTTAGGCAATATTCTGTAACTACAGGAGGTAAGTTTGGAAATATTGACTATTACCAATTCTAACATGAAATGCTGTCCAGATGCATCCATAATAGAACTGCACCTGTGCTACTCACATAAAGAGTAGTGACATTTTTCTCCTTTCTTAATACTCAGGTTTGGATTATTAAAACACTATTAGCAGAACACTTGGCATTTTTTCTAATCCCAAGTTTAAAACAGTAGCAGAAGTTCCTCTTGTAGATGGCTGTTAAAGCCTCAGTGCGTTAGAACGCTGAGACTGCCTCCTGTTCTCTCCTCTCGTTCGATACAGTTAAAGCCAAAACAAAACCCCGTAACATTTCTGGTATTACTGTACCTTCCCTAGCAGTATGCAACAGAATCGTGTCATATACATTAGCCTTTAAAAGCAAAGCCTTGATTCAAGTTATAAAAATGTAATCTTTCGCACTGCTCCCTTTGCAGAATAGCTTCTTCACAGTCTCACTGCCTTTGTGGTACGGACTGAGTTGATCATACTGATTTTAAATTGTTCCTTTTAATTTTTACCCTCCACCCACAGGTCCTTGGCTTCCCTTCTCATTGGTTATTGCACCCTGGGGCTGCAGAAGAGGTGCCTGCCTGCTTCTGCTTCTTACGGCGTTTGTTCAGGAGGCGGTTGTTGGATGTTTTCAAGTCTTTGATTTTCACCTGATCATAGTCCACCCTCATGGTAGCCAAAGCGCTGGTCATCTCCTCCTGAAACCAAGGAAGCAATTTATTGAAAACCCTGAGGCAGAGAGCACGCAGCCACCCCACACTACTGCCAGGAGATGAATGTACAAAAAGGAACCCTGTGTTACACTACGGCCAGAAATAGCTGAGCCCTTTCTGCTGCACTGGACTATGACTAAAGGCTTCATTCTACTCATGGACTCATTCAGGAGGAACTATTCACACAGTGTTTCATACGTGAGCATGCCAGGACCACACTTCGCTGGCCTAAATTCCATCATACCCCTATGCCCAGCATTTCTTACCGGCTGGCTCTGGGCCTTCACCAGCCTGGGCTTCTTACACCAGAGTCAGGGTGCTGCTCTCCTTGCTCTGTTACCAAGTGAGGTTAGCAGGAGCTAGACTAGAGGGTCCACACAAAGTTGTTTAAAAGTATGTGCCTCTAACTCACATGCTTCCTTAGTTTGAATTAACGTTTGAGTGCAGGCAAATTTGAAACTTTTGAGTAAGGCTTTAAGCAAAAATCTGCTCAAGTAAATGAATGTCTATGCATTTAGTTCAGGAATGGAAAAACGATTAAATATTATGGGAATGCTGATGGCCCAAGGGAACTAGACAAAGCACAAGAATTTCTCAGAAACATGGAAATGAAGAACGGTAAATGAAACTATCTGTTCGAGCTCCTTGACTCAAGAGGCAAATGTTGCCTACGACCTATGAAATTTTAGCATTACATAGTTCAACAGCTGAGACATGAGTAATTTAAATAAAATCAGTAATCAGTAAAATACACTACAGGAACATAGCAATTATCAAAATGCCAAGCATTCTAAGCACAGAAAATTTAGAATTAATTGTAAAAGCATGCCAACCTGATAAAGGCCAGCAGGAAAGAGTTAAAGCTTGCAAACAACTTTTAGTCTGCCCTACAGTTTCTCTTTGCAGGAAGCATTCAACTGTCATCAGTACAAACAGTAGGTGAGGCACCTGGTTAGATTAAGGGAAAGACAGATATATTTTTACCTCCCCTTGCCAAATGTCACAACAAGACAAGGCTAAGCTTATTCAATGTTGTTTTACAATACAAGAACAGAGCAGAAAATCAGAATGCAGCTCAACCCTCCCACCCTGTCCCCCCGCATTTTCATCATAGAATGGCTGAAGTTGGAAGGGACCTTTAAGATCATCAAGTCCAACCATTAACCTACCCTGACAAAAACCACTTCTAAACCATGTCCCTCAGTACCACATCATCTTCTTCACTTCACTGTAGTGAACTTCAAGCTCCCTCAACGCTGTCTCTTCTACTCTGAGGTTACATACCTCATACATGTCTGCAGGTAGCATCATCCATAACTTTGATCATAAACATCTACTTTGTTGGTATTTGGCTATCAGATGAAGCTCAAATAGCATTCTTCTTTTTTAAATGGTTATCACATACACTTCTGTTCTAACCAGGACTTTTAAAGTTTCCCTTGTTTAACATGGTTGTATTCAAAATAGCCATAACCTCCAAGGAAATTAGCATACGCAGAGAAGCCAGCCCATCTAATCTTACCAGACTTGACTTCAAGAAATTTGAACGGTGATTGACTCACTTTAACTTCATCCCAGTGGTCTTTATCCTCTTGCAGGACCCGTGCAGTATGAAGAGGAGTTGGTGGCACTGACATTGATCTCTGAGAAAAGGGAAAAATACCAAAAGAAGTGCAAAATCACATTTGGGAAGTAACTGCTTGCTCTTCTATGTGTACGGAGGGCATAAAAGTTTATCTAATGTCCTTCGGTGGCCCTCATTATTCATGCTTTCAATTGCTCCAGAAGCTAATTCATGTGTGAAGTGGAAAAGGACTACAGTCCCCACATGACAACATTTTCAAAGAACAAAAGGAGAGAGAAATCAGTGCTGAGTTTCTTTCACTCTTCTCCCTTTCGGTCCAACCAATAGCCCTGTGTTGGATAAATTTTTATGTACGTTTTAGATTTTAACTGTCATTTCACTATTCATTAGTCAATGTTTTAAAGTGGTTAATTTGACCTTTACCTTCTGGGATTTGCCATAGGAGAAATTTTCTTGCGTATCTACATTAACTGAGATTACCAGTTTATCAGATCATTAGCGTGCCCCAAAGAGGAAATTATACTATTACTCAGAGTAAGGCACAGTTCAAAAGACAGTGCATTGCTTGAAATGTTCTTCCGCGTAAAATTGAGATCTATGCTCACCTGCCATGAAAGATCAGTAGACATTTTAAATTAGAATAAGGTACAATTTCTAGAGCATGAAGCACAGTTCCCTAGCTAAATTCAGCAAGAATCATAGTATTTCTTGCCAGTCCATAACCCAAACTATAAATTCATATCATATGAATGCTTTCTATGCAAACTTGCCATCTACTGCTGTGGTGTCCTGCACCAGATGCAGCTCACGTCAAAAAAGTTTAAGGAGATCCCTGTATATGTCACTGTAAAATAAGCATTACATTGTAAGCAGTGCTTACACTGCACTGAGCTAACGGCGTCACAGCAGTAGTTACAGAAGTGGAAGCAGAAATGATGACTCCAGAGCATCCTCTGGGAAAGGACCCTAGCTGGCCAGGGTATAGTTTTATCAAGTACAGCTGGGAGGAGGGAAATGGAAAATCAGATGACTGGCTTTAATGGTGTCCCTGAACAGGTGCTGAAGTTGCCCTCCTATCTGCTATGAGCTACTTCTTCTTAAATAAATCTTATCTCCAAGCTAACTAGAGGATTATGTGCTCCACCTAAACTAATAATTTTTGCATAGTCTACAATAATACTTCTGCCACCATGTAATAAAAAAATAATGAAAAACAAAGAAAAAGAAAGAGGAGAGACACACCCTCCTCCGCCGCTTGTGCGGGAGCTCATGCTTGTGTGTCTCCCCATACATGTTCCCACTTGGGGATTTAGGAAAAGGAAGAACACGGGCATTCACTATGTTGGTCTTTCCCTCTCCCTTCCTCCGCCTCATGGGAACAATAGGTTCAGCAGAAAAAAATGCCAACCTGCAGCTCCAAGAGCATTCTTCCAGGAATGGTATTCTAGCACAGCTCTTTGGTGCAGCGCAGTCTATAGACCTTGTCTCTAATCTCCTCCTTATTAATTGGCTATATGCATATTTCAAGTAACATGTGTCGCTGTAGGTGGTAGCTTCCTTAGCTATTAGGCACTTATTCTGGGAAATTCATCGCCCGCTGACTCTGAAACACCTCCTTCTTGGGTCTTCAAACACTCAAAGCTGGAGGTATTTATTCTGAACAGTGATTACATTTTTACATTTACATTACATACATTATTATTATTACATTCTTAAAAGAGACTTAGAAACATTGTCTAGGTTCTGTTCTAGTTCTACAGAGTCTTTGTAATCCTAATTTCTCAGCTTTCACAACTCTAAATGAAGACATCTATCTACCTCATCAGGATGTTATACAACTACTTTTCTATACGATTCCAAGGCCTTTCAGATCTTCAAACAGGGATTATAGAAATGTTGACTATTAGTCACGCCTCTGTTTCTGCCCTTTCCTCTGAGGAGCACAGGCAGGTAAAGCTCTGTGGGAGAAAAGGGCATTCTACAGTACAAGTGATTCTGTTCCTGGCTGATAGTTTTTGGGCAGTAAGAACAAGACTGGTGTCCTTCTATGCGCAAATGTGAGAAGTACAACCTATTCTTTTAAGTGACACCTACAGAGCAGAGACTATATGCTGAAACTCAGCCTGATAACTCCTGGGATTCTTGTGTCTTGTTTGAAATAACCAATGTATTATTAGAGTCCTTTTTTAATTTTTTCTCCAAAAAAGATTTTTTAAGGAAAAGTAAATTCAACCAAGTCATAGAATGAAACCCGTACTGGGACCATTAATAGCTCTGTGTACCACCCTATCTGGCCATCTCTTGCACCGCGCTAAGCCGAGACCCTTGCTCCTCCCCCACGCATTTCCAAACTCTGCCAAGGATGAGAATTCCCACTAAGCATAGAACTGTGTTCACACTAGCACAGCTATGCACAATGGTGCCTGAAACCACTAATAATAGATCTCTCTAAATCCTGCACCGATGAAGTAAGTACATACAGTTTATTTTTATATTTTTAAAGAGAGTAACACATGCATATGCTGCAGAGTGACACACTGACTGCCTGCTCACAGAAGATACAGATACTTTCAGCTTTTGCTTCCAAGGACACTAGTGTGGGTGTCTCTCTTTCTGTGTCCTCTGGTAACACCAAGAAGAACTGTGGGTCTACAGACAGAGGACTGTGCCCTCTGTGGAGGGCACAGTAGCTTAATTAAGTTATTAACAATAATCATCAATCCTTCTTCTGCTGTGCTATGTGGAGCTACATATAAGTTCTGCATGTAAGAATTCATCTTGGGAAAAGAGATATGAAACTTACATTAATCCAAGGGTGATTCATAAACTGAGAAACTGTCATCCTCTCTGTTGGGTCAGTCTTCAGTAAATGGCGAATCAGTTGTTTGGCTGAAACACAGGACCAACATGGCATGTTTACTACTGTTCTCCCAAATAACCTTGAGAATACAAAGACCTGCTGAATGAAGGAAGATTAATCCTGCAGAACTCAAAACACCTACCTATTGCTGGTATCATGTTAAGAAGCCATGTACAGTGTGGTAAGTTAAAGAGGCAGAACATGAAAACATCCAAAACAAGAGGGAAGAAGGAAAGATAAAGGATTAGGGATTCCAGCTATGCTGTCTACATCACTAAACCAACTGCTTTGAGAGCAAGAACTTGAGAAAAAGAGAAACACGGGAACAGAAAGCTGCCAAGCCTCCTGTCTGAGAGATGGCAACAAGCTTGGCATTATGGGCTGAATGAATGCATAAGCTGATGTTTTGAGAAATGACAGAAGACAAAAACTAGCACAGGTGCAGAAAAAAAGGATAATAAACTTTTCTTTGATAACTGAGAAGCCACTAAAAGGCTAATAAAGTCAGAGAAATGGATTGCACAAACAGGCTTTGCAGCATTCTGTGAACATGGTATCTGCCAAAGCAAGAGTACTAAGTAACTGAGATATGGGATGATGGGAATCTAGACAAGAGTTTCATTAACGTGGGTAGACTGGAAACATTGCATCTAAGGGAGGTTATTTAGAAAGACTTGTACATAACTTCCTTGGGAGAACCTAGACAAACTTCTGCATAAGAGTTCTCTTTTAGAAACATTAAATACAAGATGACTAAATGCTCATAAGGAGCTGTTAGAAGTACAAGTTGAGACTTTAGTTTGTCGAGAGATGCTGCAAAGGAGTTTTACAGTAGAGATTACGTGGTCTCTAAAATGTACAAGGAAACAAAAGGAGGGGACCACAAACACAGCCCATTAAGATGATTACAAGAAGCTGGAGGAGAATTTAGAGGAAGCCTCCACAGATGATGCAATAAGGGAATGATAGAAGAAAGAAAACCATGACGGTGCAAAGGAGGGCAAAAAGACGCAGTCTGCTGAAGATGCCCGATCAGCCGAAAAGAATACACATAAACTAGTTGATTTTAATAGGTTCAAAGGTATAGGGCACCTATCTTCATCCAGGCAAGCATACAGAAACCCTACAAATTTTCCAAGTGCATGTTCTCTCACCAAGCTCCCCATGCATTTTAATAACCGTTGTAATGTGAACAAGACCTAAGGCAGACAAAATATTGTCAGAAACCTGTAAGTAAAACATCCACCTTATAGCACAACACTCTCCTCAGTAGTCGATGCTGCACATGCAGCCATGAGAACCAATGAGGGGTTAAAATGCCACAGATCACAGTATTATCCAACGATGATTTGTTATTACTAAACAGTAGAGAGTAACATCATGCCAGCAACAGCAATATAAAGGGCTTGTTAGAAAAAAAAGACGTGCCCAGAAGTTGCTGACCTTTCTCTCTAAGATGATGGCCAGGGGAGACTTCCAGATTATAAGATTGTCAGGATAAGAGGGAATCAAAACCATGCACTTTCAGGTTTGAGCCCATCCAGGTCACAGCTGAGCAGCAGCAGCTTTCAGTCAATGACTTATACAAAATAAATTGTTGACCTTGTTTCAAGTGGTGGTTGGCAAGCTCCTACATCACAAAAAGCTACCATGAAAACTTGCCATCCTTGCTGGCTCTGTCACCAAGGAGGGCAAAGACTGAATGAGTTCTTAAGACAGTTGGCCTTTCTTCCAACTCAGCTTGCATTGCAGCTGTCCTGGCCGTCTCCTTTCTCAGGATTAAAGACTTTTGTTTCCAGAGGGTTTAATCTCAGCATTCACTAGTGCTAGCTGGACTTTGAAAGAAACTTTTCAGTAGTCATTTACTTTCTGGAGTACTTTGGTTGCTGGCTAGTATCTGAGTTCCCAGTCGTTCTCTGTATCACCTTACAAAAAATTAATTTAAATTCTAGAAGAAAGGGAAACAAAACCTAAGATGGGTTTTTAGAAATAGTCTCTTGTAAGCACTCCACCACCGCACAACACCATGCATGCACTCATCAGTAGCAGTGAGCACTGTTACCTTCCTCTGATACTTCAGCCCACTCTGGATTGGGAAAACCATATTGCCCCATCCGAATTCTTCTCTTCATCCCTGGAGAAATGGCTTGACCAGTGTTTGAGTAGAATGGAGGGAACCCACACAGGCTGTAAGAGTGGACAAAACAACTCTTATAACTATGAAAGTCCTTTCATCTCTCCAAAGGTCCCATACAAGCTTAATCTTCTGCAGGCTGCAAGATCCTAGTGACTAATTACTTGTAAATGTAGATTTAACAAGATGTGTCCCTTCTCTGTTCCTCAAGCCTCTTTCCAAATACTTACAGAATATATGTGATAACACCCAACGACCACATGTCACATGATTTGTCATACTTCTCAGGACCAAGGACTTCTGGCGCTGAAGAAGATTAAAACCAGAAATTAGCAGAGTACCAGATATTTACTTTCACCTCCATCACCTTATAAGTTGTAGCAAACTTCAACCAGTATCAGAGGTGTTAAAAAAATGCAACTCACTGCAGGAATTGGGTAGTATTTTATATTGATAAGTTCCTAAACACATCTAATGTGGTTTTAAAAAGAAGGAACGGAGCTGGCAAAATGCCCCACTCTTCACCTTCGTCTCTCTCTGCTCAAGAGAGTACTAAGATTACAGAAAAGCAGAAGGAGCTATAGCTAAATGCGTACAGGGAAACACTGCACTGAAAGAGGTAGGAGCATATGTTCCAGAAATCAGAACAGAAAGGACCTCCTTGAGCCGTGATAACATTTTGAACGACACCTAGGCGGAGTGTGTTTAGCTGCAGCAACTACAGAGCACTGTATTTTCCCTTGGTCTCCAGAGCACTACATTTTTTCACTAAGTGACAAAATTATAGAGATATACGTAGAGCGTATTTTTTTTTTCCCCCTAGGGGCAGGTGAACTGGCAGGGAGCTTGATTTTGCAAGGAAAATGATTCTCTAAACATACGAGCAATCATACCAGTTTACAAAAAGGTGTTGAGAAGGGAAATGTCAGCTTGTTTATATACAAAGGCATAAAAATATATATGTGTAAATTCCTTACCATTTTATCACTAATCCCATCTTGCAAAAATATAAAGAAAGTATCAGGAAAAAATATTGCTATCGTAATCATCTGCTAACAATGAATAACAATATCTTTCAATACAAAAAACTATAAAAAAACTTACATTGTAGAAGAGAACTAATTCTTACAAAAAATGAAGCCCTTTTTCCTCCAAAGAAATTCCAGGTGCTGACTGCCTCAGTCATACCATATGGTGAATGACTATTAACTCAAAGACCAAAAGGGACGTACTCTAAAATGAGTGCATAAAAGACAGTCCACTGTGGCATTCATTATGCAGCGCTCTGTCTTTGGACAAAATGCAGGCAAAAATTCAGCTGTGATTAAGTCACATTGGTCTTTTATTACTAATTTCTCCATTTGCCAGCTTTAAGAAGCTTTACAGCTGAGGCAATACTTTCCCTGTTCTCTTTAGTTGCATTAGTTAAGCTAAGGGAAATTTTGCAAGGAAACACCCAAATAATCATGAAGCTGAGTTCAAATTATGGCTTTTATTGCATCATTCAGAGGAAACATCAGGATTACTTTAAGTGTAATCAGAAGCAATATGTTCTCTCTCCTTGATCTTCATTTGCATCCCCTATTAAGGCTGTTTCCTCTGCAACCAAGGAAGGAAGCAGCAGCACTGAACTGTACCAGAACCAGACTAGGTTTGGGTTGGATCCCAGTTTAAAATCTGCAGGCCACCTCTTTGCATTTACATCCAAAATAGATTTCCCATCCATTCTTACAGTCCACAGGCCCACAATAAGGGAAGGGATGACAGACTGAAACATAAAAGAAACGCACCTTGGATAACTTACCCACATAATAAGGAGTGTAACAGGGGGTCTGCAGCGCATTTTGCACAGTGGTTTCTTTGGCAAAGCCGAAGTCTGTGAGTTTGAGTACAGTATCCTTCTCTTTAGATGTGTAAAGCAAGTTTTCAGGCTGAAAGGCCACCAAGAGAAAGGATAAACTGGACAATGAAGAGATGTCTCTCGTGAGCTGAAAGGTCCAATCATTCCCACTTGCCTGGATCACCACCAGCATCTGGGTCTTCTTACTTCTCTCACATCCCTACCACACCACGCAGAAAGTCCCCTCCCAACACATAACATTTTTGCTCAGACTAAGGATCAACATCCTTCTCAACATGGTATTTAGGAGAGCAAAACACAAGACTCTCATCAGGTCTAATGGGTGTCAAGTCTGGCTTCTTGAACATCTCTCTAGTTCACTGCCCTTACTGGGATTGTTCTGCACCCTGTACCGCACTTGGGGAGCTGAGGTGGAAGACAAGAGAAGTCATCAGCCAAACTCTCTATGAGCAACTGACATAATTTCATCAGAATTAACTGACACAGACAGAGACCCCTTCTTGCTTCTCCCTTCCTGTGTCTCCTGAAACCTGAGCTATTCCACTCTTGCTCCACACTCCACAAAGGCTCTCCAAAACCAGAAGCAGCACAAAGGGAACTACAAGCTCTTGTGCGGGAAGAACAGGGACAACCAGCACATCTCCAGAATCTGCAATTGTTTTAACTTGTTTTCTAGTTTCTCAGTCATAAGGAAGCTATGCCCTCTCTCGTGATAGTGTTTAGATAGTGTCTTCTGAAGGAACAGCTTGAAAGAAAACAGGATTTAGGATCTATTAAGCGGTTTGAACCATTCCTGCACTAGTTCACTGAGCGTGTGTAGGTGGTGTTTGCAGCTAGGTGCTTCAGTTTCTGTGTGTAGACAATGGTACACAGCTCCACAAAAGTGAACAGATTTTTCGTCTCTGAACTGTTAAATAATTTTCCAGTTCCCACCTAAAGAACCCTCAAACATCCCCCTCAGTGACCCCAAGCAATGGCAGTTCTCCCTCCAGCTAAACACACAGAAGCATCTGTAGAAAATTCACAAATCGGAACTGGAGAATCAATCAGATGCCTCAGTCTATCATCACATGACCTGCTTTCCAGCACATTCCATAACACTGATGTATTGCTGTGCTAGAAATGCCGTGGTGCAGATATCTTGTCTTTGCTTATGCTGTGCACTTTACAGAATTAAAACAAAATACAATACTACAAACCTTGTCAAGTCTCTACAAGAAGATGTGGGTACAAACTTTACCTAATAAAACACAGTGTCTCACATGGTAGTAACTGAGATCTTCCCATTTTCCCAAATATTTACATATAGTATTAAAGTGGGTTGGATGCACGGAATTGGTATTATTCCCCCCATATATGCAGTTTTTCCTCTTTCTGAAGGGGGTTTTGGTGTCTGGTTGTTCCTGGGGGTTTTTTTTAGGCAAGTAGGATTCTGAAAAAAACTAGCAACTGGCAAAGACCGTACATAGAGGTATAGCATCTAGTATAAGTTCACTTCAGGCAGCATTATTTTCTTGATAATTAACTGGATTGCAAGTTGGTAGTACCTCTTCAATTAACCATTTGACTATCACCAGATCCTTCTGCATTCTCTCCACAATTGGAAGGCATTAACACACACGAATCCTCTGACCTCTGACTAGCAGCAAAGCAGTTGTGAACAGATCCCTTCTCACACTGGCAGACGGACAGAAACATTTTGATCATCTGATTGTACTCCTAGTTCTATTTAAATCACCTCTGTCCATTTATTTTTCTGCCCTATGCTCTTTTCTCCCTGCCCACACACCTTCAGGCCTCACCTTGACGTCTCTATGGGCAATGTTCATTGAATGCAGATACTGGATGGCTGTTCCGATGTCTCTCATTATTTCAGAGGCCTCTATAAATACAATTTTAGAGAAAGGTCACATTAACATCCCCACTGTAACTCAGGGACATGCTTGGGAATGCTTATGACTTACAAAACAGCTTGCTGGAATATAGGGCTAGCGTCAAGACTAGAAAACCTAAAATTAGCCCTAACAGCTGTGTTTTGGTTTTGCAGGCAACCATACCCCCCAATTCCCCGGCTGCTCAGCCCTCCTCCTGAGCCCACACCGCAACTGAACGGTTGAGACTCCAGTTTTTTATGAGCTTGTAAATTTGTGCTTTAATTCGCTCACCAGAAAAGCAGCAAGAGCAGAGCAGGTACGCAAGCAACATGCAAGACCGGGGAGAGAGGAACCCCAACTAGCACATATCTCTGATTGTCCAGGACATGTCCTCAGTTGTCCAAGACAGAAGTTTAACTTTCAGCTTCTAGTTCAGGGGTAACAGGAGGATCTAACAAGTTTTCTAAAAATAGAGCAACATAACAATATAGTAATTTTAGGAGAGGTCACATCTTCATTCCTCAATGTCTTTAGAAGTTTTTCCTCAAGAGAAAGAAAATCAAGAGTTCTATTCTGCAAAGCCCAAACTGCCACCTTTGAAACAGTATGTTCCTAAAATTTAACATAACCCCAATGGGAAATTTTAGTAGTTGGTGAGCTGCCTTGCAACAGCAGTGCTCCTGAGGTCTGAAAGAGTTCAGCTACACAGGGAGAGGTTTCAGAGCAGGGAGGAGTGACGTTCCCATTGTACCATGGGAGCATTGTATTACACCTCCATTGACCAGGAAACAGAATCAGCAATTTCAACCTGACCCTCCGTTTTCTGCGTAGGTAGAAACCTCAGCTGCAGTAGTGAGAGACAGGGTAGAAATTCTTGTACTGTAACCTGGAACACTTTTTCACATGGCTTGAGACTGAAATTATACTGTCTCAGGCAAAGACAACCAGAATGCAGAAATACTCATCATCTTCGGGGAAAACCTTGCACAACCTCCTCCTTCCTGGCCCAGGCTAAAACTTCTGGCTCCTAATGGGAAGTTGTGGCTGATACATAAACAGCCAAGTGAACCTGGGGAATCCAGTGAAAAAAGGCTCCTTTATCTCAGGAAAGAATGAAGGTGGTTTTTCTGTTTAACACTTCCAGATGATTACTGAGTAAGTACTTAGAATGTTACACAATTTAAGGTAAAAAAAAAATCATGTTCTTAGCCGAGTGGAGTCACTAATGATCACAGAACCAGTTTCCCTCCTGGAATCTTGCATTTTAGAGAGGAACAAATACAGTTCCTGAAAATGCTTGTTTTCCTATATGAGTTTCATACCACTTTCGCATGCTTTCAGCTGGGATGGGGCTGACTTTCTTGCTAGCTGCTGGCATAATGCTGTGTTTTGGATTTGCGATGAGAATGGTACTGGTGACACACTAATGTTTTTGTTTGTGGCTAAGCAATCAAGGCCTTTTCTGGTCCTCACACCACCCCACCAGCAAATAGGCTGGGAGTGCACAAAAAGTCAAGAGGAGACACAGTAGAGACAGCTGACCCCAACTGACCAAAGGGATATCCCATTCCATATGTTATGCTCAGTATATAAAACTCAGAAAGAAGGAGGAAGGGGACATTTGGAGTTACAGCGTTTGTTTTCCCAAGTAACTGTTACATGTGATGGAGCTCTGATTTCCTGGACAGGATGGCTGGACACCCGCCTGCCCATGGGAAGCAGTGAATGAATTTCTTGTTTTGCTTACATGCATGGCTTTTGCTCTACCTATTAAACTGTCCTTACGTCAACCCAGGAGTTTTTTCTCACTTTTACTCTTCCGATTCTGTCCCCCATCCCAGCTGGGGAGAGTGAGTGAGCGGCTGCACAGCCCTAGTTGCTGGCTGGTGTTAAACCATGACACGCTTCAAGGAATCATCCCAGGCTAAGAAACACGGGATCAAAACCAGCTTGGCCTCTGTAGCAGATCTGCAAAACTGCCACAGTAATTTACAAGCTCAAGGGTAAATTTTTCTAATAACAATTTCACCTCAATGCTAATTACAAACACTAACATTTTTACTCCTAAGCAGAAATAAATCTTGTCTGTTGTGAATGGGCAAGGAGTACCAGAGTCAAGCACACCTTTGGTACTCTGCAGATAACTAATGGCAAAAATAATAAAAATGGTAAGACCGTTCTACTGCAAGCTCTGTCACTGACTCACAGCAGGTCTTTAAACTTGCACATAGTCCCTGTGATAGATGAGCAGCCTTGTTTACAGTGTGGCTAATAACACTTCCTTTCAAGTAGTACTTTAAAACCCTTGAATAAGAGATGTTTCATCAAATGTGATTTGCTTGGTATATTCATCACCTAACAACATAGCTGTGCGCAGTGATGCTGCTTGAGGGACAGCCAGAAGAGAAATCACAGTAGGAGCTGCGTCAATCATGTCAGAGGTGGTCTGGCAGGAGACCAAGGACTAGGGTAACAGAGGCTGCTGTGGCTCAGAAATAAAGAAGCTGAGCAGATTTGTAGGAAGAATTTTCCTCTAAACTTTCGACATTGTGACTGAACTTGTCCAATTCTTCAGGAACTTGTAAAAATAACCATTTAATACAGAGTTGCATAGAAAATGAAAACAAACAAACAAACAATTTAAAATTACAAACAAAAATCAAATAAAAGAAAAATTCCTGTAAGGGAACTAAGGAAGGGGATAGAGAAAGAGAGAAGCACTCTTTCATAAATTTGAAAATTAAACTTGTGATTTTTTACCTCTCTCAGTGAAAGCTTGATCTCCTCTCTCCTGGATCCTGCTAAATAGCTCTCCTCCCTCCATGCTGAAATAAAGAACACAAAAAACCACCACCTTACATGAGCAGAAAAGATCAAATTAACACCTGATTGTGCATCGATATAATTGCACAGAACCATGACAGGAACAGATCAGAAGGTATTACAGGCCCCCTATGCCAATGCTTCCTAAACATCACACTTATTTGAATCAAAGCACAAAGCTATTCTGATATGGAATAAATTGAAAATAAAACAAGTTTTGATGCCTTCAGTTTAATGTGTCCTGTCACAAGAAACGTGACACATGTAGCTGGGAAGTCAGATACGCTGGCACTGGGAGGCTGACAGTAATCTTGTTTTATGTAAGGGTTGGAGATGAAGAAAAAAGAAAGAAGGAAGCAAAGACACTGAAAAGGATTATTTTGTCCCTAGTGAAGACAACAATAACTGTGGTATTACAGATCAAGGTAGAATATGAAAAACTAAAGTCAAAATGGTAGCAAAAACGATCACGTCAGATCGCAGGATTTACATCTGAAGTTGGAAACAAATCACAATCAAAGTGCATCATATTTGTTGAGACGTATCTTTCAAGACTGTATTAATTAGTCAATGCTTTAATGAGGGCAATTATCATGGAGTGCAAGGAAAATTTATTTTCTGGTTAAGGTTCATCATTCTTCCATCATACAAGATNGTCAATGCTTTAATGAGGGCAATTTATTTTCTGGTTAAGGTTCGTCATTCTTCCATCATACAAGACGGCTGGAGCAGCTATACATTTCCATATCAGTTCCATAAAGACAACAAAAGGTTTGCTGTGCAAACCAGAACTGCGGCACTAAGAATGCTCACCTAATGTAAGCCAATGCATTCTCCCACTCCCTCCACCCCCTCAAAGAGCAATGCTTGGTGGGGGGCTGCTGCTGGTCCATACCATTCCATGACAATGAGGAGGCATCTCTTTCCATGATGTATATTCTCATAAACATCCAGGACATGGACAATATGGGGACACCCTGACGCTCGCCAATGATATTCTACTTCCTGACGGGCTTTTGGGTTGTCATACAGGAGCTGAAAAGAAACAGGAGAGAGCATTGTCAGTGAGCCAGCATAATTCTGCTTTAAATTGGCACCTACATGCATTTGAGCTCAAAGACGGTGGCAAAAGCTACTCTTGGCACTTTCTCCAGCCAAAGGATGTCAATCCATCACAAGACTTTCACCATCTCTGGGCTGTCCGACTTCCTAGACTGAAGAACATAGAAACAACTGGTCCCTTGGAACTGGAAGGACCTCAAGTGCCAGGGAGGAGAGATTTGGAATCTGAGATGGAGACAGACCTATCTCACCCACTGCTGGATGGGAAATAGCAATTGTTTTCCTACCGGTTTGCAGTACTTGAACACAGAAGAGAATCCCTCTGCTAAGGACCCTCTCACCTGCCCCCCAGCTGCTGGAATAAGAGACTTTTAGGTCCAATGCAAACACTTAAAGTTCAGTGAGATTTAAAAGTATAAGGACTTTCACACTGAATCTGAATGTGCTACTTAAATACTACACAAATTTCTGATCCCACCAGAGTCGGAAAGGGACCTTTGACTACCTAGATGCTTGAACTTCTTTCTCCGTCACGTGCAAGGCCAGTTTATTTTAAAGGCGCTAATCTCCAGAAGGGAGGCAAGAGCTCATCTTTTCTCATCCTGCAACCTCATACACAAGAAATGTGTCCCTTCCCACTCGAAGAACTGCTCTGTATCAGACTCTACAGCTGAGGTTTTGTGCAAGAGGGGCACATTGCTGAATCATGCCTTTCTTTCTCTGCCTTTTCTCTCTAGATACCGTTAACACTTTGTGAGAGACTCCCTCTTTACTGCACATTTATACACTTCCTACACAGTATGGCTGTGATCCGAGTTTGATACTTTATGCCTTATAGTAATAATCATTGTAATGATGGAGCAGCAACAAAACTGATGCTATATAAAGCATTGTCAAATGCATTGAAACAGAGTGAAAACAAGCAAAAAGCAATCACCTCTGACCTATTTGCCTTGAAAAAGGACTAGGATAACTGTTGTAGGAACTGTTTTCAAGCAGGCAAACCAAAAGTATCATTGCTGCACTATCAGGCCTTAGCCTGATGCTCTTCTCACTGGTGTTTGCTATCAGGTCCCAGACAAAACACAACTGCATGATAATTGCTGAAAACAAGTATTAACACGTAACCTGTCATTAGGGACCTATGAATCAGCCCAGGAAAATAAGATCGTTTTTCCATCCAATTGCCAAGCTAAGGCACAAATGGTGTCACGGGCACCTCTCAATATAGGGAAACACATGATTTAAAGGTCACAGGAAGGAAAACACAAATTCTGGTTTCTTTATTGGGTCCAGTACAGACAATTTGCATCACTGGAAAAAAAAGCTTACATTTCCTTGCTGCTTGAACACCCCTTTCAGTAAAGCAGACACTGTAACATGGCAGGACAGGCCTGTAACTCTTTATGAAATGCTGGGAAAGCACTCAGGAACCACTGGACAGAAGGTTAAGAGGCTTCTCTTCTTTTCCAGTCTAGGAACAGGAAAAGGGTGACAAGTACTCCTCTGCCAAGTGCACATTTCTGTATTTTTGTGAAGCACAGAGAGGTTGCAGGAGGGGACGAGCAGCCTCAGGAGGGCTGCTGGCTGCTTAGCTAACAGGCAGTGAGACTCACCACCGTGACCACCCTCCACACTCCCTCAGCTCTGCTCCAAAGGCTCCAGCATGACACCCGATTCTCAGCGGTGCGAGGAGCTGAAGAGGCTTTCTTACCGAGTTCAATGCCCTCACAGCCAACCTACTTCTTCCACAGCTGTCGTTCTTCACCCAGAGCATACCCTTTTGAGATCACTAACTATCCGCCTCTTCCTTCCTGCTCCAGCCTGGCTATGGCCTGATTTCCAACACAAATAACTTCCTAAAGAAAGAGATGGCTCCAATTTGGACAAAAAGCCCATTAGCGAGTCCAAGTGCAGTTGCTTTACTTCTTTCAGCCATCAGCCCATTCAGCGGCTTTTCCTTCACAGCCGCTGTGTTCTAGCTCAGTAGGACTGTCTATCAGCATTTTCCCCTCTGCCCTTCCGAGTTTGGGCTGTTGCCTAGAGGTCTCTTTAAAAGCCCATTAAATTACATGTGCAACAAAGCCCAAACACCCTCAGGACTAACCAGGCCGTTTAGAAAAGCATTACAGAGTTTACTGCTTGGATATTACTGGACTAATGCCACTTCTGAGCAGTATGCTTCAAAAACCTTCTCACCTATCCTGTGCTACTAATTAGACGTAAATTGTCTCTTTACTAATGTTAACTGCACTTTAATCTGTGTGTCTTGCACTTGCACAGTATGCAGAGATGTTGTTTTTCATGTTTGTACCAAGTGCTTATGAAAATTATTTCACAGAATTGAATTCTCACTCTCTAAACAGCTTTTATAAGGCATTTTGATACACACAAAGATGCTGCAGTTTCTTTTCTCCAGTGACAAGCAAGTTTCGTATACTCCTTAGTGCCAAGCTTGAATGTACTCATGTCAAGATGACACCTGGAGAAGCAGAGAAAAGCAAATGCAAAAATAAAGAGCAGATACACATACCAAGCAACATCTGATATATCAACCAACTGTTAACCTTTGGATTTCTCCTTCTGAGCCTTAAAAATAAATTAAATCTTTTCCTTATGTCTAAAACTGGAAGTCACAACTATACCTTTTAAGACATCTTAGAGACACAGACACCCGTAAAATGAAAGCCAGGCAGGGCTGAAAGCACCAATTTCTACAAAATTTAGCTGATGATTTAGAAACATAGACTGAAATTCTAGCCCTATGGTTAAATTTAACAAACTTGCAAAAAACCCCATAAATGGACATTCTGCCTTCTTCCTGAGCCTGAAGAGAGATCGTGCTTCTATTGCGGCAATAGCTTTGGTAAGACTATGACCAGGTTCCCCTGACATTCTACTAAAGTGCAGAGGTAGTTGTGAACAAACCCAGAGTTTCAGATAAGTTTTCCAGTACTGCTGGTTCACGCTGGTTTGAGGAGAGAGCAGCTTTGTCAAACAGGATCAGCTCAAGGATCCCGCAGTCATCCCCTTAGAGTTCCCACACAGTCCAGCTGAGTCACAGCCTGTCACGATGGGCTGTGGGCAGGATCGTGAACCAACCTAACTTCAAAACAAGACAAACCCAAGAAACATGCCCCACCTCCCAGTTTTTCTTGAAGCCAGCGATCTAATGACATTGCAAAGCAGCCTCTGCGTAACAGCGAGGGCATGCCAATGCATGCGGTCAGGAAACACAGTTCGGAACAGGAGCCACACAGCAGAAAACTGTACTTTTGCTGGAGCTCAGCATTACTGAACCACTGCCTAAAAGAAGCAGAACAAGAAGCATTAACATATTCACAGGGAGATCACAAAAGCCAGAGGTGATGGAAGGCAGGAAAGTACAAGTGCTCTAGAGCCCTAACACCTAGTGATTCACACAACTCTCCTTGGTATCTGTAAAAGCCGGAGAAGGACGTGAGCCGCGCCGAGAGGTGTGCTCTGTTTTGGAGGAACAACAGGGCAGATGTCAACAGACATTCCAGGATGCCCTGCTAATTCAGGGCCTGGCAGCGGAGGGAGGCCTGAACTCTAAATTCTGGGGTAATGGCCTAACGCAGGTTAGCAAGTGCCTGCAAAACAAAACAGATGCTAAACTGCATCTTGGAAGACCAGCTCTCTGAAATTTCTCCCAGTGCAGAATTTCTTGATAAAAAAAAAAGGAGACTAAAAAGTGACACAGTATCTTATAATGACTTTTCCATCGATTCAGTGTAGTGTAAGCAAGGAAGGATAGCAGGAACCCTCATACCTTAATGGTCTGATCTATACAGGAAATAGCCTTCTAAGGACTCCAGGGAGCAGCAAGTGATTTTTCTGGACTCAAATTCTAGCAACAAGGAGAGAAGATATCCATGGGCACAGGTATGAAACAGGCTGAGGACAGGAAGCAATGACTTCTTTGTGACTTTCTCTTTAATATGCCCTAGCAAATTACACAGATTAGTATTATACCTGCTATCTCTTCCCTACGTAGGGGATTAATACCCCCACACACGCTTTTTTATTTATTTTGAACTTCAGCAATTCCTCCTAGCTGCAAACAGCTGTAGTGCTTGGATTAGACCTGTTACAGACTCAGTTCTCATCTACTGCATGTGCCACGTTAACACAGCATCTGGCAATGCAAGCATCCTTTACTTACTTGCACTAATTCCAGAATCTGAACTCTCCTTCAACAATCAGTTTTATAATCTCTATGCTATTTTCCTCACAGGAAGGCTTCCCATTATTAAAACAGAAATGCGATCACCACAAACTTTCAGTCCTAGGGGTCCTCAACATTTTGTACTGATATGCAGGCACTTAAATATAGCTTTATTTTTCTAACTGGGATAAAAATGTCTCTGCCCAGGCATAAGTGGGTAATATCTAACTTCTTTTGCTTTCTTTCCTCTTTGCATGTAGCTATTACAAAAATGCTGAATCCTACAAATAAGCCTTGGAATCTAAAATCCTGCTGATGCACAGCAGCTCTTCCAGTCGTTCTTTATTCAAGAGGGGTTGATGGCAAAAGAAGTCTTGGATAATGTTTCTTTCATCTCTTCCCTCCCCTATGCTACAAAAAGAAGAGGAAAAAAAATAAAAGAAAAAAGAGCTATCACTGTGGTTTTGGACATTTTGTCTTTTATTACATCCTGATTATTTGCACTACATCTATTAATTCAGTGTTAACAATCTTTATCTGTTACAAGAGCTTTCATAAGGGATAAAGCCATGGTTTGTGTTAGAACGCTAAAGGAATTGAAATTATCAAGGTTTTCTTCTTCACGCATCAGCACTGCCAGTCAGTCAAGCTGCGGCAAGAAACGTGTCTTTTGGCAATGGCAGCCCAGCAAGCAGGGAAATCCACACATGCAGATCTCAAAGAAAGCACTGCATTTTTTCTTAAATTAAAACATATAATACATTTCTGCTCAAACTGTTTAGTACTGAGACATCAGTCTATAGGCAAAGGATAAGACCAGGGTAGGCACAGGTGGGTCACCACCAAATCTTTCACTTTTCTGCTTTTATTTCAAATCAAGCTTAGGTTAGGCTATTAGAAATTAAATCTGCTTGGAGGCTTCATTGAAACAAACTATCATCCCAATTCCTGCAGAGCTGTCCAAGCTGCTGCCACAGTTGGCATTAACTGGCATCTCCATCAGCGCTCAGGTAGACAGCCAGTCCCAGAGGTGGGCTTCTGCAACTTAATAATAGTGCACAGTCAAGTAGCAGGATTTTACAGCACTCCTGCCTGTGGTATCTAATCCTCTCAACTCAATCTACTGAATATCAAGGTTTTACTGTTCGCACCGAGAGACCCTTCTCTATCAACCTTTTTCTTCCAGTCTTCCCATCTCTACTTGGCTTATCTTTTGAAATGGTAACTACAACAGATCTTTGGTATCTTGCCAGCGTAAGTGAGAAAGAAGAGGACTCAGAAAGGACTGCTTGCATGTGGTGTCAGAGTCACACTCTGAAACCAATTCCCTGCTGACACGCCAGGCTTCACATTTCTTAAGCATACATTTTAAGGGGAAAACAGGAAAAAGAGTAGAATGGGCAAAGATAAACAGAACAGTTTAACAGAGATGTGCTCTTCTGTAAGAGTTTGCGCACTGGACATAGAGCAAATCCACTGAATTTAGCTCTCCGAGCACTCCTACTTCTCCATCCCCAGGGAGCACACACTGTAAATATTATTTTGCTCCAAGCCTCTCTCCTGCAGTGAATCAACTAGGTCTCTCAAATATAACTTTGGTGTGGTCTGAATTTTACTTACTGTAGCAGTATTCAAATCACCACCAGGTACTCAATATGACTCTACAACCTGAGGTAAATAAATGAGACATATCACTGTTAATTCTCTAATTACACATGCATCTAGCCATTCACTCTGCAAAGGTCAACTGTCTTTGTTCATAAATGTTAGCAGAGATATGGCAAATACAGCTGAAATAGCAAAGCAGGGGGCCAGTACACATTTCAAACGTATCCCCTTGCACAGGCAAGGTTAGCATAAAAGGCAAGCATAAAAACGACCAAAAAATGCCCATTATCCTGTCCTGATAAATAATCTGATAATATTACATGAACCTATTTGAACTGTAGTGCCCCAAGTATGTGACTGTACATTCAATACTATGGGGTATATATAGATTTAAATAAAAAGCATGCTACGTGTTTTGTTACAATTATAAGACTACTTTGCATTTTAATACTATGCTTGCTCTACTGTGCGGATGGAAAAATAATTCTTACTGGCACCTTAAGGTTCCAGTTACACTCAGTTGTGACATGCTACAAACCAGCTACATGTAGCTTCTATTTTTTTCAAAATATTGTAACTGTATTTTAAAAGAAAATTAATTCACTAACAGCTACTAATGTGCTGTTACCAGACAAGAACATCCTCAAATACTTGTTTACACAAGAAGGCCTACAGATCAGCTCCTCTCTCTGCCTTCCCCTTATGACAACTACTACCATAAACCGCTGCTGTTTAGCCAGCACTGACAACTGCATTCAAAACCTGCAGTCAATGTTCAGCGAGACGTGCCGCAAAGCCCTTTCTGACACCCACACATGCTACAGAACATCCTTTCTTTACTTGATTCTTTAACATGCATATTATGACGAGGTGAGATGAAAAAAAAGTGGGAAGTGCTCTAGAGGTCTCTCCTACCTTCATTTTAAAACCTCTTTTTTCTCTGGGAATAGACAGAAATGCAGGACAAATAGGCGAGTCACAGGATTTGCGTTCACTCTCTTTCAATGTCTGGACTTCAATATGGCTTTGCTCCATATTGAGATGCTCTTTGCCACCAAAACATCGTCTCCTTCCTTGGAGCAGGATTTTGACTGTAGTGCCTGTATGCACACAGCACAGGACACCTGGCAGCTGTGGCCCTGAAATGCACAAAGTTTAGCCTGATGTGCCAACATTGCTCTGCCTATAGCCTACTCAGGTTAACCAGCACAAAGCCAAATTTTCCCAAACCCGATATGGCATAAATACCTACAATAAAGTGTGACTGTGATTAAAATAATCTGTTTCTACTCTTCTTAAGTTTCTGAGTTGAAGAAAAGGAAATCTAAAATCCCAGCTGAAAGTTATGATACTTTTTGATTTATGGTTTCACTCTAGTGCCTGATAGGAGGTTTGCCTTTGAAAAGGAAAAGAAAAAAAAGAGGAAAAAACCCTCAACAAAAACTTTACTCCTGCCAGCTACGAGTACATAAATACTGATAACAAGGATTCAGGTGACTTGGCTTCAGTAATTCACATATCTCAATCCTTGGCTGGTCAAAAGTAACAGAGCTTGCTTGTGAACTTCGCTGTTTAAGAAAATGCCAGCAGTACAAAATGCCTTGGCACCTCTTCAGATCATGAGCCCGTCAAACCTTCCCTCTGCTTTGACTTTACGCTACTCACAGAACACTAAAACAAATTCAAGACCATAATCTTGATCTTCTAGGCATCTAACACCTTCAATCAAAGCATATAGAAGATCACTTAAAACTTTGAGACGTACACTATGGCCAACAGTTTTGCTCCCTTGCCATAGTGAAATTTCCCACAATAGGATACATCTTGCCTGGAGTCAGAGCTGTCTTGGAGGTCAATCTGAGACTGAGACACAGATTTCCACAAGAACTACAGCCATCACAAAAAATTTCTCACATTTGTTTCTTTCAAGTGCCAGTTGTATTTTCTTTACCTTTGGCTTTTTCCTGTACAGTGACATACTAGCATTTTCCACGGTCATGAAATGGGATGGAATGCGTGTCTGGCAGGATGTGACCCTCTCGCGCTTCCCAATATTGACAACCACAGTTGCTAAGTTCCATTTTAATCACCCTGAACAACACCCCCCACCCAATATGACATTTTTGTTATATACATAGCCTTACACTTCTGTTTTTCTTTAAAAAAAACACAAACACAACCCCCCCTAATTACTCTAGTAGTAATAGCCATTGCACTCTACAGACATTTTCCACAGGAAGAAGGGGAAGGAGCAAACATCATAGATGTTGTTCAGAGTGCTTAATGCCCATTTCAATGCTAACCACTGTGAAACACATCTGTACAGCTGTATGGAACAGCTGGACAACGATACCAAGATTAGCAAAGCATGGCACACCTTTGTTGGAGCAGGATGCTGTAGAAGGCACAGACCAGAAAGTACTGAGAAGATCCAAGTCCAATGTGCCCCTTCCTACTCTTCATACTAATAAGCGGTATCAAAATCAACACAGAAGTGATAACACTGAAAAAGGCAGAAGCAAAAATTAGCAACATGTTTAATCTCATTAACCACATATAACAGCAGCTCCAAGAGGAACTCGTGCTGCCTCCCAGCCTTTCTCTGTATTCCTTGCATGTCTGACTACACAGTCGCGTAGATTAAATCACTCAAGAACTCCCAGGAAGGCTTTGACATCCTTCCCCAGTACACAGATGTTCTTCAGGGTGCATGCTGGATTCGCGCTGTAGGCATTTTCCATGCATCTGTCTTTTCACTCTGCTCTGCACCTCAGCACCACTTCTGACAGTTAATACCTTAATGAGCTTCCCACCACAGCTGCAGCCATGTTGTCCTCTATGGACCCACCATTTGGCAATTCAGAATGAAGATACCATCCTCTCCTACCACTGCCTGCACACCTAAACTCTCTTTTAGTCAGCTTCCCTCCCCTTCCGCATGAATTTAAGATTATCATCCATGCATACAAAGCTTGGCAATATGCCACCTCAGGCTAGTTCTTTGTGATATATTGCTGTTCTTCCTCTTCTTTCACATTTCATTTCTCTACACTCATATTTGTGCTTTCTGTCAAATAACCTACCAGGCCAAGCAGTCTCTCTCTCCTGCTGCACTATCTCAAGTATTCCTAAATCATCCAAACACAAGAACTTAGAAGTAAACAAAGAACTCTCAAATCTTCCTTCTCCCATTCCACAGGGCTCATCTACTTTTTTTAAGCACTACCTTAAGGGGAGACTTGCTAAATCCCAGACATCAGTAGCACAGACAGCAACTGTACCTCACATCCCCCACAGAAGAGGCACCGAGATGTCACCCAGCTCTTGGGAATGTAACTGGAGGGACTCTGCCCAGCATAACGTCAAACATTCACTCCTGAAAGCTGTCACCTGTGGGAACTTGACTTGTCTTCAAAAATAAAAAAAAGGCCTAAAATCTTCATCAAGGACATCTGCTGTACGTTTTCACACTCACATTTGTGCAAGCTCTGCTGCTGGCATGTGCAAGCACGGATCTACACCTATTTCTAAGTCACAACTCAGTAGACAGCTCAGTGGTTGATGGTTTAAAGGCCCATCAGGTATGAAGATCCCTGGAACTACCTATTGTGCACAGCAAAGATATGACAGAGAATGGTGTGGCTGTGAATGGAAACAAAACCATGCAGCAGAGGCTAGAAATGTAAAGGAAGCCATTAAGAGAAAGAGGAAAGTAAATTGCTCTCCAAAGACTTCTGGTGCTTATTTTGTCTGAATATATTTTCTAAAGCCAAGTAAAAGGAAAGAAAAGAAATAAACTGGGGGAAGGGGGAATTCAACAGACAGAGGCAACACAAGCAAGTGACAGTGCAGTAAAACTGTTATTTATGCTGCAATTCTCATTGATTCATTTTGCTCGGTGTGCTAGCTTAGCCACCCAGGGTTACAGCTCTGCTTTGCCAGAACCACATCAGAATCTAGCAATCAAAAACATTAGTTTTCTCTCAAGCCCCACAGCACATTCCTGGAGCAGCTAATGCCTTGTGGCACTCACTACTTGATTAAGTGCTCTTTAATATCCAGGATGCTGGAAAACACACACTTCCTAGAACACAACTGGGAGCTGCCAGTTCATACACAGCCTAACAGTCCTTCCCAGTTCCTTGCAGAAACATTCAAGAAACACCCTGCAAGCTGCCTTTAAGGAAGCTTGCGTAAATACTGCATAAATACTCCATCCTTCTAATCTAAAGCCCTCCTGAGCCACAGCTCCTCTTCTTCATCCAAACCTGTTCAGTTATTTGCCCAGCCCATCCAGACTCCCACCCTGCCTGCTTGAGTACCCAACCCCTGGCACCGAGAACTTCCGCTAGCCCTAAACAAGTCGCTGCTCCCAGCTACTCCGGCCAAGAAAACTATGTTGTCCCTAAGCGCCAGAGGGCAGGGAACATCTTTCCATTTTGCTGCCCACTTTATTTCAGTTTTTAGCTACCTAGCCTCCCTCTAACCATTTTCCCTGTACCAGGCTATGCCGTGGAGTGAGAGGTGGGAGCAGAGAGTTCCCAACTTCCGTGTTCCATTTCTTTGACAGATGTTAGAGAACTGCATCACATTCCCTGCAACCAGATGACACAAAGCAGTCAGACACCACAAAGGTAGAACAGAGCAGCTTAAATGGAAGGGTGTTTTTTGCCAAAATCAAGAGCATTTCCTTCACATTCCTGAACAGATTTCCTCTCCGCTCCCATGTTGTGTTGGCTGCCTCATGACTACAAATGCAAAAGGAAGAGGATGATGATCCCTAGAATATTTGGAAGCCTAATGTTTTGATGTCTTGGCTAAAGTGGTACTATGCTGAGGACTGCACAGAGGTCAGAAAAACTAGATGTAGCAAAAGCACTGCTGGACAAAAATCATTCCAGGAGTGTCAATCCTTTTCATCATTCCAAGCTGAAACATACATCCATTTCCCTCTCTTAAGACATTGTCCTTTCCCCCCCCTCTCCCTGCAGCAGCATCTGCTTGTGGCACACTGCATCGTTGGCTCATTTCCACAAGTCAGTGTGCCTGCAAGAGAAGCCTGGGCTGGAGGAAGGGGAGGAGGGAGTGAGAAAGCTGGGGCAATGGAGAAAAGGGACTCGGATCTTCCTGGCCTAAAGTCACCTGCCTGATTCCAATTAACATTAGTACCGTGGAAACCCCTGCCCCACGAAAGCGTTAATGACTTCTGAGGTGATGATTTCACAGAAGCCATGTGCCATCCTGTATCATTCTCCTAGATGTGACACATGAGGGAATCAGGAAAACATACCCATGCTAAAGCCATGTTAACAGAGAAACAGATTGTCTGAGCTGCGCAGATGCTGGTCTCTCAACAGAGCTGATTCAACACTTCACAGCAGGCAGTGGCAAGGGGAGAAAGCACTTGGCCACGATGCTCTTCCCATCAGTGGGGAAAACAGATCCCCAGGTGGAGACAGGGAGGGTAAGGGAAATCTGCAGATTTTGAACATCATGCAGCGCTCTGCAAGACCTGGATGATACCTGCTTAATATGCAGGATTTTGTCCAAGACCTGTCAGGTGCTGGTTAATTCAACTTTCATGGGTTAATCCCTCTCCTACCACCAAAAATGCTTGTGTATTTATTTATACATGCTCATATAACACTTTTCCAAGCAGTGACCACTTTTAAAATCTTTAGAAACCATCTCTTGGTTTGTCTTCACCATTTGATAATTAAATGTCATAAGATGAAGGAGGGGGTGATTTGTCCAAATTCACAGGTATACCTGTGACCCTCCTGCCCCCTATTAGTTACTAATGGAAGTTTTAAGGGCTGGTCAGAACCAGGAAGAAACCAGCTCTGAAAAGCATCTCAGCATCCCTATCACCGCAACCTTCTTGCCTCTCATTGCTCTGTTTTGGGTGAGGGAGGAGAATCCCTGAAGGCTCATTGAAAGAACACCTAGACAGTGATATATCATTTTCATCATACAACTATGCAGCACAAGCTCAACCAGGTCAAATGGGATCACTTTCAAAACACTTAATACTAAATAATGATACCAACAATTGCAGAATCTGGAGACATTTTTCAAACCTTAATGCATTAAACCTTAAAGCTGCTGGTCTCAGTTTCCTCTTAGCAGGTGACTATTCTAAACTAAAAGCGTGATATTTTGAACACGGAGGGGGGTGCTCTGCCAGAACTCATAATTATCCATCACTAGTTGTATCTCCAGCTGTAAGATTAGAACTATTTTAGTCAAAAGTAAAAGTTTCCATGTGAAAATATACAACAGATTGGTAGAGAAGTATCCTTAGATCCTGTACAGAACCACCATTCAAAACCACCACAAGAGCCCCTGTATTTACATATCAGATAACCAATAGCCGATTGCCTATTAAGTCTGGGTGCAGAAGTACACTTCCATATCCTTGCTCTGCCTGAGCTAGGTCAGGGTCTTCCACTTCACTACCTGAGTCCTTACAGCTCTTACGGAGAACTCTTTGCTTGTCTACAGTATGCTATGTCTCCCACTTTCCACTTCTGAAACAAGTTAGTGAAGTACAGACATAGCCCTGAATTTCCCAGATCCCAGCTGAGTGGGAACCACTGTCTATTTTGGCTTAGGTATGACTATTCTCATTCCTCATGAGAAGTTTTAAAAGTTCCTGGGTGTTTCTAAATGCCCTAAATGCAAATTTTTGTATCTGATAAAGTTTTCCTGCAGTCAAAATACCATTTCCTGTTCAGTTTTAAGGGAGGTATTTCTAAAAACAATTATCACAAACGAAAGGAAAAGGTGAGCCTAAGCAAGAAAACCTGCTCGGGGGTACACGCACTTATTACACACAGCATGAGAGGGATTCAGAAGAGAGCCTGACACGTAAGACAAGTTTCCTGAATGCTGGCAGAACTGGAGAGCTGCACACCAGGACTCTCCTGGGGGCTCTGAGGGATGCCATGCGAGAGCTGCATCTAGTTTTCTAAAACATACGCTGACATAGCAAGCACTACTAGAAAAATATCGTTCCTCATTTCCCAAAGGACTGTTACACAAATACCTATGCCTGTTTCACACATTTATCCCTCTGACCCCTAGGTAGAAAGACCACAAGAGCTTGGGAGCTGGAATATGAAAGTGAAGCCTTTTCATAACTCTGTAACACGCTTACCAAGGTGATTTCTAATAAAGCGTGTTTCAGCCTCTGTATCAGAAGGAAAAATTGTCTTGCCCTTTGAGAAAGATGGAATAAGGCTTGGCTACAGAAACATGACTTAAGTCTGGATGCTTACTTAAATGACTAAGGGCAACTTTTTCTTGGCCCCAATTCTGGCTACAACACAATCGCACCAAAAAAAAAAGCAACCAACCTTATTGATAGGTTCAGTATAGCTAAAGAGAGACCCATGCTCACCCACAAGTTACGAGTCAGATGAAACGTTATAAAGCATACAGCTGCAGATTTGAGTAAAGCAATTGTTTAGGGAAGCTAAACTAAACAAAAACCAATCCAGGAGTGTGCATCAAATGAAGTGAGCAACAGAGCCCACCATCCTCCTTTACAGACATGCCTGGAAACTTGGAATTGTGACATTTAGCCAGAACCCATAGTCCCGCCTCTTGGTATGCCTGAAAAAGGCCTGACTGCAACTTTTAAGGCTGCACAGCCTCCATGTTCTTGAAACATTTGGTACCCCTCTTTGAGCTCTGTTCCCCTGGACAACCCTGCAAGCCTTGACCATGGATCCTCTGCTGTTTTGCAATATATGCAATAGCTTTGCTGTCTCTCAGATATAGCTACCCACTTGTCTTACATACCTTGCAAAAGGTACAAACCCCAACAAATACCTGGCAAAAGCCAAAAAGAGAAAGATATTTAAATCCTAGGATCCAGCAGTGCTCTTCGGCACTTTAAAAGTGAACTTTTAGGTTCCATTCTACAAAGATATTATCAAATTTAAAGATTACAGATTTATAGATTATAAATACTCTATAGTACTCCTCAGTCCAGATTTCATCTAGGCCACATTTGATAACATCCTTACCTTTGAATAAGCAAACCTTCTACGAAACATTTGCTGCTGCCTGTCTCAAAATTCAGGACATCCAGTCAACAGTCACATTCCTCTGTCTTTGCCAATGTCCATGCTGTTAGCCTTACTCTTGCCATAGATTTCCTTATTATCGATAACACATTAAGTTCATTGTGTGTTTTATTATTTATTGTAACTTTAGCTCAAACATCCTGTCTCCAAGTTTTATTACTTGGGTAAAGCTAGCACAGAAGCTCGCTGTGATAGCCCTAACAGTTTAACACATGAAAGAAAGCAGACATCACACGTGCAATCCTGTGTCTTCCCTGCCTCATCCCAGTCCCTCTCCAGCCTCCAGTCTCCCCCGCAATACTCTAATGTGGACTCTTTTCAGTGTTCAGAACGTGCAGGGCTGTGGGTTTAAAAACTCCAAGCAGTGTTTGGATTTCCAGATACATTAGCATTCTTTTACATAGCTAAGCTGTCAAAGCCATGCCACTAAAAATTAAAAGGGAAAATGCAGCCTATATAGCTTATTTTCCCACCAGGACCAATGAGTTGCAGTGTTTGTCATAACCACTACACACACGCCTGTAAAAGAAACTGCATGGAAGTTCAAATACCTGAAGTTCTAATCCAGCCTAGGCAAATGAGGAAACTTTTGTAAAATAAACTGAAGAAAAAGAAATGAAAGCTGAATCCTCCTCTTTGCATAATCCTGACCAAAAAAAAAAAAAAAAAAAAAAAAAAATCAGCAGTAAAAGCAGTAAAGCAGGCAAGGCCCAAGTTGCAGTTTTCACTGAAAAGGCTCCAGTGAAAGAGGAAGAATAGTGACGCTTTAGTGGAAATGATTGATAGTAGAAGTAAAAATAACCCTACCAGCAGCTGAATTTCTGAGAATCGTTTATCGAGAGCTGTTGTGTGATACAATCTTTACATGTTGCATGGAGTGCAAGTTTTCTGCAGCTCCTGGCCCTGGAAAGCACCTGTAAGATTACACCAAGGATTTTTCTGTCAGAATAATTCACATACACTTGTTGCCTATATGAACTGCTTGGCATGGTTAAGAGGTTATGCTCTTGCCCTTAAAAGACTGGACTCCTATCTCAGATCCTTTTCTAGGTCACAGACTTCTTTTAGGACAAAAAATGCCTCTGGATGTCACTTTCCTCATCTTTTACTGCAAGGAGGTGCTTTCAGCACAAATTGTTTGAGAATCTCCAACACAGATATGACAGAGGCTGTAATAAATCCTGATAATATAAATTCCATGCATATAGCATAACTTATCAATTTCATCATTCTGTTGTTTCTCTAAATTGTTTTCTCTGAACCATTTAATAGCCCCTCAATAAATAAAATGTTGCAGATAAAGAACCATTAGTCTATCTTGTTCTCGCTATCAAGAGGCCTCTGTGATAATTGACAAAAACAAAATATAGATTTCATAATATGATTAAAATTGCCCTTTTAGACCTTCTAATATAAGTGAATTCCAGGATTAAGGTGTGTGAGTAACCTGAATGCTGCTTCCTTTGCATGTATCAATTAAACGCAGTATCATTATACACTATTCCTCCTTCCACTTCATCCTTACAACAGACAGAGTACAACCTGAACCTGACCGGGTTGCGAGTCAGGATGCAGAGTGCCAGAAACTGCTATATGCAGCCTCTCCCACCTCCTCTTCATTTAAAATAGAAACTGAAAAGTATAATATAAGAAAGAAGGATCTTGTGGTTACCACAGCTGAATGCTACTCTCAGCAATCTGGAATCTGCTCTTCTCCCCTTCTGATGTCTTACACAACATCTCAGAAAGGCAACCAAGCCAAACAGGTAGTCACTAATTGCCTATACCTAATTTCTTACAAGCCTGAACCGCAGTCTCATTTGCAAAAGTCCTGGGCACTCCCAGCTGTAAGAGAGCTTGAGTCTAAAAAGCTTGGCTTGAGTTAAAGTAGGGGGAGGGAATCCAAAAAACAAGCCACCCTCATCCCAGGTATTTCAAATGGAGCTCCCAAAATGCAGCAGATACTTTTACTCTTAGAAGTCTAGCCTATTTCTCTGCTCTCCATATGTGAAGTAGGGACAACACAAACTTACCTTCAAGCAACGTTGTGAACCTAACAGTGATCCAGGCATTATAGTGAAAATATCACAAAGAACAACCAGAAGGAAATGAAAAAAATTGTTTTCAGAGTAGGTCTAGAATAACCTGAAGTAAAGAAGCCTCGTCCGTATGCTGAACAATGACAATGAAACCAGGTATTGAAATCAATCTAATAAAGGATGAAATGGGGTAGAAAACAGGGTGCAAGATAGTCAAAGTATAGACATAGCAGGGATTCCGACATTCACTACATCTAAATGCTGAGTTTCCCAACCCAAAACTGGGGACAGTCTATACTGGGGACAGTGGGAGAGTCAAAGGCCAGAGCAGAGATCATGTCTCTTAGTACCTGTGTCCAGGGCCAGGGCAGATTTCAGTAGCACAGGGATTCATCCCTGGACCATATCTGCTCCGCTATAGTCTGCGGTACACGCGCTGCAAACATACCTTTGGGAAAGTCAGCTGTTAAACTCAACACACCTCCACTGACCATTAAAGATTTAGAATTTGGCTGAACTTGAGATGATTTTAAGGGTAACAGGGCAAGACGCTCCTAGAACAAAATTCACCCCTCAATAAACTTCAAATCCAAGTAACAATCAAGTCACTAGACACTAATTTTGTATTTTATGTAGGCAAAACAATTTTTTCCTCTAGTCTTATACTGGAAATGGTTGAAAAATTTCTGTCAAAACAACTCCAGCAAAACTATTTCTGTTCAGCGCAGGAAATATCATCCTTCAAGTCTGTCAGAATATTAAGATGAGAGAGGCCATGTAGACCCAAGCAATCCCACCAAGAAGCTAAGCTGAGCTCTGCCTACAGGCAAGTGCTTTGTTCAGCCCAATTCTGCCTCTTTCCAGGGGCACAGTAGAGTTCCCTGGGAAGAGCACTCATAGCATTGACCTCACAATATCATCTTTTTTCCTGACATCTATTTTTTTCTTTTTATACAAGATATATCACATTAGTCACAGTCCTGATGTCTTCACCAAGATAAACTGCTCTCTTAACTTAACAGATACTTTGCCTGAGCAAGGACGACGACTCAGGCAGTCATTTTTGTTTCTTTACACAATTAGCTCTGATACCGCCTGAGAAGCTAATTACATCAGAAAAGCAATCATTATTTTATCTGAGATGCCTTTTCCTGATACTGTCTTCAAACCATATATATTCAGCTTTCATCATTGCTCACCCTTGCAAACACCCATTATCCAGAATGATCTACTCTTGGAACAATTCAGATAGTTGTTTCCCCATGTTTCCTGATAGGCGGTATCTCTCGCCATGCTGAAATTCGCAGGGTGCAGATAGCAGTTCCATCCATACAATAAGTAGTTCCAACACCAGCACTATTGTAGCAAAATCAGATGAACCCCTGAACCAAATATAACAGTGTTTCCAAATGCAGCTGCATAAAGTTCTTTAACTTTTGATATGCTGCTGTGCTGTTATTAATTAATTCCCAAAAGGAATAAACTTGTACTCAAGTATCAGTCTGCATCATTCTCAGTATTTTACTTCTGCCTATTTCTCCCATCTTCTGCAGAGCTATGTGTCTTCCACTTTGTTTTGATTTTGTAACATTGCATGGATTACTTGACTCTGTTATTATTCTGTACCTTTTACTTCTACTTGAAAATCGTTTAAAACAACAGAGGAAGCAATGACTTAACACAATCCTCAGCATCTTTTACTCTAACTTCATCATTTGCTTTGTTCCAATTCAGCCTCATTTTCCTAGGAAGATGGGGTTTAGCAAAGAGACAAAGATTTTCTAACTTTATTAATGCCTGCTAAATTCAATAATCAAACCTAGGCATTATCTTTATTTCTCCATTATATTACACAAAATTGTGCCACTACGTTGCTTTTAAAATACGTAATTTTCTACCTCTGATTTTGGTTTAATTTACTTAAAATCATAAAATCAGTAATTCTTAGACTCACTTATCCAGTGCTCTCCTCTGTCAGCAACGACCATTATGTCTTTCAATTTGAGTATACCTATTAGTTGTTTTTATTTTCCTCAGTTCCACTGGGCAACTCTACATCATTTGCATCCCTTATTTCTCTGTCGTCCAAAGCCTATGGGTAAGTAATTTGCTGCCTTCTATTCTCCCATTTCAAACTAACAATAAAATGAGTGAAGTTAGAAGATACTTATTTCACGCTTCCTTACTTTGGGGTCAATTAACAACAAATTACATTTTAAGAATAGAACAGAATTTTAAGTAAACACAATCAAGTTAAAGAAGCCTGAGAGTATTTAGCCAATTCTATGCTAGTTTTTTTTTTATAATACTTATGTCTCTTGCTCCAGCAGAGAGACTCCAATTCAACAGCAAGAAAGGGGACGCAGGCTGATGTACAACATGTAGAAGCAGCTCTTGGAGCAGCCAAGCTTCCTGGAAGACAGTGCTAACAGTTGGCCCATGTTTTCTATCAGCTGGCTACAGACACTGTATAAATCCTTACTGCTAGCACAGAACGAGATGCTGTAACTTCAGGTTATGGGAGACTACAGTCTTTGGGAGCTGCATTCAATTTCAGGTTACAGCCCTCATGCTAAGAGCTTGAGTTGGGTGCATCCTTATCGTCTGTGGGGTCACCATCCTATATCACCCTTATCAACTTCCCTGCTCCCGCCCTGGTACCTGGGTCACCTCACCAGAGAAGCCATTTGGGAGGTGGTAGGGGGAGACACCACCTTGGAAGTTATGTTGGGCTGTAGAACTAGTATGCCATCTATTTTGGGACTAATTCTTCCTATATCCTTGATTTAGATTATGCGTGGAAGCCTGAGTATTTCCTGAAAATGGCAATGCTTACTGACTTCTATTTTCAGAGACAGTGAGAAAACAAATATAAGGCCAAAACTGAATTCCTAATTCAAGCCAAACTCCAACAGACTTTTCAGAAAGAAAAGGCAGAAAGGAATCTAATATTTTTGTTTTAGTTACTCATCCTACAAGTTTGATTTTTTTATATATTTGTGGTTACTAACAAACCTCTAGTGGGTTACAGTTCCAAGTAATTGATGTTTATTTGTTCCCCTTTTTCTAAGTAATATAAATTTTGGCTCTCCTGTTCTCACACAAAGATATATGCAAACATGTAAAAAGCGGAAAACAATGTATTTTATTTCGAGCTAACAAGATCAGAAAACAGGAGACGTGCAAATAATATACCAGAGCTTACATTTCTATATAACTAGTAAAATAAATTAGGAATTGTTAAAATTAATTGGGGACTATACCAACTGTAGAGAAAAAGCAGAGTAGAGAGATAATATACTTCTACAGGGCCTCAGAATAACTTCAAATGCAAATACTTGTTTTATTTTAAAAGCAATTTTACTTTTTTCTTCTTAAATATATGCCTTATTAAATGAAAAATTTAGATACTGAAACCTCCAAATTTAGTAGTTTGGAAAAAGATTAACAGCAAATTTAATCATACTTTGGAAGTACAATTTCTATTTATTGAATGCTAACTCAATCCGAGAGAAGAAAGAGGGAAAAATTACGAAGAGTGATGTCTCATAGATTATTTTCCCCTCATATAACTTTTAATAAAAAATGGAAGTTTTGGGGTGAAAGGAAAAATTGACATTTACTGACATTTAGCAGTTAAAATGTAATCCTTCCAGAGAATGAACAGCAGAAAAAGGTGGGGGTGGAAGAGAAGAGAATCAACTTCTGCCCTGATTACACAGAAGAAAAACGTTAAAAAGCGTGGAATAAACTGACTGAAAGCACAAAACCACAAGCATTTGCAGATGAACTTCTCCCAAGCATGGAGCAGGATGTCAGAGTTCCCAGGAATACTGATTTTTGGGCTCCCTAGAAATACTCCTTACAAAAAAGCAGACAGCTACAAACCATTAATGGAAATTAGTCATACTGAACCGGAAAACAGATCATTGTGCATGATGTCTCAGTGGCAGTAATTAGTGACCAATACACACTAATACACAGCTCAGAATCTGCATAGGATTCTATTTATTTGTTTAGGAAAATGCTTTATAAATTTAATTAACCCATTTTTGAAAAGCAAATAGAAAAGAAGAAAATCCCTATGAGTTTCGTAGCAGGGGCACCAATCACTCTATGTAGATGCAAGCTGAAATGCAAAATGTTGGCCAAGATTTCTGTATAATCACACAACAAACCGTGCATAAGAAAATAGAGATTGACTACAGTCCAAAGGTATAAGGCATTTAGATTAATAATTTGCAGATTTAAATTAAATATGGTATGAAAATGTAAGTTATCTTGATTAAAGTTAATTTCTTTTTTAATTAAAGTATTATTTGAAGGCTTGAACAGACAGCTTAAGACAACTCAATGCAGACCGATTTCTCAGTAGGGTCACCACATTAGAAAAGTCATTCCGCTGAGTTGTTTTAAGTTACACAGTTGAAATTGAGGGAGCTCTACTCTGGTGAACTCTTCTAGAAAAAAGCCTGATGTACTAGGGAGCTTTAAAAGATACCGTCCTTCAGAGGTGGTGAGGAACCTTTGGGTAGTAAGAAGCAATCATAAAACAGAACCTTGATTCACATTAATACTATATTAACAGCGCTAATCTCGAGCAAAGAGCATTTAATGCCCTTGTGCACATAAAGTAGGGAGTAATGACATGCAGTCGTCTACTAGTAATCCCCTACACAGCAGGAAGCCAAGGGAGCACATTAGCATTATTCATTTTTAATATAAAACGGTGCCATGTTCCTTGCTGATGAAGTTGGTGACTAGCAGTGATGTTAACAATACCTTCCCCTACCAAGTCAACTCGATTTTAACTTGCTCAAATGCAGGTCAGTAGATCAATTTTAAAAGATAGAAATGATCATTTTGGTCTGCTGAGTCAGAGCATCCTCAAGAAACAGATGAAGAAATCGTATCTGGAACACTGATGACTTGTGTTAGAAAGCAGTTGTTCAGCACACACTATACAAAGTCACAGCACACTAAATGGCTCAGATGTCCAAGTTTAAGAGGTTTACATAAATGCAAACAGAGAACATCTATCTCCTCATGACCTTTGATGTTTGGGATAGATGGGAAAGATGAGTGTGAAACTCCACATTCATCAGTGTCACAGATGCTTTCCCATCCTATCCTTAGCAGACTGCCATGCAGCCCTCTCTCACACTCACTCCATGCAGGCTCCAAGCTCAAACCGCTCTCCTTCTCCGAAACTGCCCTCCTGTGAAATATGCAGGCGAACTCCTGCTTTAGTTTTTTAATTAAACAGTTATTAGCTCATATTGCCAAAAATCAAGACTGTCACAGATACCAAGAACCAGTTTGGGGTATTTTGATTTAACAAAAAAATATTACTGCTGTGTTGGATGTTTTATTGAACCAACACTTGGTAGAACTTTCTCCGTATTTCCCCTGTGAGACTTGGCTTTTGTGCACAAACACACAACACTGCAGTCATTCACCCTCCCTCACACCTCCACAACAGTGATTCAGACAGCAGAGAGGTGGGAAAGACTCAGAACTAATCGCTCTTGTATAATGTGTTTTATCAATAATGTGCATTGCTGTTTTCTCCTCCTCCCTGCTGCAGTTAAGAGGTTAGCTTTTGTAGATCTTGAGTGTCACGTCCCATTTTTTCAACAGCAGCAGGCATATAGCCCCAGCCCAAATCAAGGAAGTCACACTCACCTGCCAAAATAGAGGCGTGCCTGGCAATCAGGGTTTCTGAAACGCAACTGGAATGAAAAGTCACTCTCACACTCCCTCTGCCTTCAAGAGGCCTTTAATCACAGAACCTCAGCAACAGGAAAAAAAGCTACTACAGAGCTGAGAGACTGGAGGAAAATTCCACTTGATACCAATCCACCAGAACTGAGATTGTTTCTAAATTAATTGACCTTTCCTCATCCACCAATCTCACTTTGTCAGTCTGCTTCCCTGCACTCTGGTGCCGGAAATCTGTGAGATGCTCTTTGAGGTTTCCAAACATAAAAGAAAATCTACTGAAAAAGCACCCAACAAAAACTGATAAATCTGGCAAAACACCCAATTCCAGCAGACAAGACACAGCCTTCCAGAGATTTTGCTGTTTGTAAGAATGACTCGTGTACTACAAATTCCAATGCAGAGCCAGTGACAGAAATAAACAGTTAGAATACAACCACCTATCAAAAATCAGTTGTAATTCTATTCTAAGTTGCAGATAGAGAGTTTAGTCTTTAGAAGTCATTAATAGGCATCCAAATATTGAGTTAAAGTTGTATCTGCATTTGGGTACACGATTTCATCATGTATTTGAGCTAGTTTAAAGCATTAACTTCACATTTCTCTGAAGTTCCAGCTTCTGGTTTTAACCATCTTGAGCAGTTGCTTTTTGCCATAGTTTCTATTAAAGGTGAAAAAAAGCAGCAGCAAGTGCCTCAGAGGAAGTTTCAACATTATACTGTTTGCATTTCCATGCGCCAAGTCTGGTAAAAGTGCTTTCCTGCCCTGCCCTTCAGAAGTTTGTGGGGGAGTATCTAAATATGAATAGCCATTGTGAAAAATCTATTTCACTTTATGTTTACGCCCTGGTTTAGACAAGAACAACTTGCCCAGGAAGACACACCCTTACATGAAACTATTATGCAAGTGATGGGCATTACCCAGAGCTACAGCCCTCTGCAAAGCTGAGACGGCAGCTCTGCCTCCCTCTGCTTGGACAGAAGGACATTTTATACCTGCAGCAGCAGTAAATACACTTAACACAAGCAATAAGGTGCCTTCTGAAGCTCAAAGTTTCATTACTTATCCTGATAGTTTCGTAATTATCAGTTGTAACAACAAGATCTAGAAGACCACAGCCAAATTTGTACAGTATATTGAAACGACGGGGTTTTTCTTCACATTTGCAGTACTCAGAGAAGGGCTTTTTCCTCTAGAGATCTTCACAGCATCACTACCCCTCAGCTCCTGAGGCAATGAATTTCACAGGTTATTAGAAAATACTTTTAAACAATGCAGTTTTCCAAGGTCAACAGGAGCAAGGCTTAGCTCCCACCCTAAGGGGATGGGTGGCTCGGAAAACCCATCCAAGCAGGTTTAATTGGAGCAGGTTTCACATTACTGGGAAAGGTAAAAGGACTGATCATTTTTCATGTTCTCATTCATAAGCAGACATCGAACATGGTTCAAAAAGAATAGTGCTCTACTCTCCTTTATCACAAGCTCACTGCTACAGGCTTTGCATGTATGCAAGTGCTATTTTGTTCGCAGAAAAACTTGTTTAAAAAGCAGACGACAGAGCAGTGCCCTTCAGAACAGAGGGCTTTGAAAGAACAGGAAGCTTCTAAGCATCAAGGAACCATCAAGCCCCATCGCCCTCCCAAGTGTCAAATTTTGACTGTAAATTGATTGGAAAGGGAAGAGTAGAACAAAATGAAAGGCTTTTACTCTCCACAAAGACAATGGAGACGTTGTACTGTGGCGTGGCTGCAGCAAGGGGCTCTACCGTGGCGAGGCAGCTGAGCCAGAAAACGCAGCCCTCTCCCTTCCCTACCTTCGAGCGCTGACATCTTTGGTGTTAACAACTCAGTTGCTGTGGAAACCAGACTGCTTTTGACAAAGCCACATTGACTGAAAGCAACATGTGGGAAAATGGAATAAGGCCTTGAGAGAAATTAATCCTTTAAAAGAAAAATAAATAAATACATTTTTGGTTAAAAATGAAGCAAGTAAAGGATGGCATTTCTCGTCATTAGAGCTACAGGCGAAGAGAACGCTGGCAGCTATGGCAGTCCCAAACGCCAGCCCTTGTTGCACTACAAATGGGATTTTAAGGACTCTTCATCCCTCAAATATATGGTAGATTTGATGCTAAGAACAACACAGGAGTCCCACACAGAACACAGGCGTGCAAGGCAGCTGCTCCCCATGCAGTTTTTAACTGCTCTCCTTTGAAAACAAAAACAAAAACCAAATCCACCCCACAGTACAATAGAAAACAACTGCAGTTACATATCACTACTCAAACGCTTTCATAAGGCTCACAGGTGGTTCACACCTAGGCAAACTCCTCGCCCCAGCTAAAATTTCACCACACAAGAAAGTTCAGTGGATGAAGGGCATGAGTCACTCCACACCCTGCCATTTCCAGACGGTTTATATATTTCAGAAGTGCCGTCCAAAAAAAAAAACGAACAAAAAAAAGTTCTTTTCTGAGCTTGCCCCTTACAATGGGCTTAATAAATCTGTCCTCAGTCCTAGCTGACTCAGATGCCAGGAGCTCCCTTAGGGCCGGTTACTTGGAACGCCAGCGTACTTAAGAGAGTATTCAAGAAAAAAAAAAATAATCCTGGGAAAAAGCCCATGGAGAAGAGCCAGAGTTTGAACTGGCAAGACTTAAGATCTGTGAACAGTGCAACTTTAATGATTGGCTCCTCAACCAGAACATCTGAAATTACTAGTAAAGATGGCACATTCAGGGTGGCTTGTTTTAGTTTTTCTAAGTAAGTTTAGCAAGCAAACTTTTCTGAAGGAAAAATTAATTTTACACAAATGTAGTATTTGCTTTTTCTCTTAAAACAGTGCAAAATGCCATATATTACAAAGATTCAGGAAGTAGAAGGCCACGCGTGATTTACATGCTGAGCAAGAATTCTCTCCCCCTTCAACTCCTGAGGTATTAAAATGCTGGAGCATTATAGCTTAATCTCATTTACGGAGCTTTGAATCATCTTAAGTACTTAGGAAGTCTGTGTAAAATACCACAATCCATGCAGTTTATACACTCTAATCCAGACAGGCTGCACCTCTAGCTTTCACTGGTGATGATGGCATGAAGTTCCCACAGTTTTCCAATTAAGTAAACAGGTCATTTACTCTCTACCTCCAACACTGTCCACATCTCTGCCGCTTTCCTTTTCATGAATGTCGCCAGATCTTCTTGCGGAATAAGAGCCACAACACAAAGAGTCCAAACAACTCCACTGTTACCAACGAAATGAGGATAGCTATGCAGACAGTTATCCTGTTGCTATTCAAATATTACACACAATCCTGAAGTCTGGCATTCTAAAGACATATTTCACATGGAAAAATTCCATAACAAGGAAACACATGCATATCATACAAGAAATAGGAACTTCTTCAGAGTTAAGCAGATAGTAACTGCAAAAATATTTAGGGATCCAAAATGTTGCATATGATTATGTAAATAAGTCATGATTGTATCTTTTTTTTCGTTAGGAAAGAAATAATCACTGTATACAGTTAAGAGATTAACACAAAAGTCTTTATATGCAAGAGATTAACCTATTAACTTTCTCAAATTTACATTAGCTCTTGCTCGCAATGACAGTCCTTCTCTATGCTTCCCATGAATTTATCAGAGCATGAAGATAATCTCTTTTTTCTGTTGAGACTTAACTGGCAGTAAGCTATCATGAGAAGCCATTTATTCTCAGACCAGGCTGCTCTTACACAGGGTGCTACCACAGACAGACAAAAATACACTAAGGAAAAAAAGATGCGTGTGAACCATGACATTCGGGTGTGGCTTTGATTCTTCCCAAATTATAACAGATGTCATCAGGTTTTTCCAGTCTGGGCATCTCTCTAGATGGTATTACCACAAGTAAATGAGGCTGAAGTACACTTCTCTTGTAAATGAACTTTAAAATTCATGATTATTGTTCCCTTGCACTAAAGCTGATTTGCAAAATCCAGTTATCTGTAATGAGACTCCCAGCTAGCATGAATCAATGAGGTTTTACTTTAGTTAAAAGGAACAGGAGGATTTAGACTCTGAAGGGAGGAGAGAAAGACAAAGAGAAGGGTCTTTTTGTCCAAAGAGGGTGTCTAGTGGTAAGTCATGTCTGACAGATATACGCGTGCTCTCCCTTTAAGCACCTTCCTCGCAGTTGAAATAAAACACGTATCTGTGATACTTTCTCAGATCTTTGAACCGGGGTGAAGACAGGGGAACACACCTTGATCTTCCCAAGCTTTGCTGCCACACAAGTCAGGGTATAACTTGTGCCAGCTTGCTAGTAGACTGGAATAGAACACACAAGGTGCAAAGTTGCATCAACATAGTTTTGTTTTTTTAAAATGACTTAATGGTTTATAGTATTTGCCTTTCTGTTTGTACTTTATAGGCATAATGAACTGTCATTCAACCTAGTAAGAATTTACTACAAGTGGTTTTATTGTTTTGGACCAAGTGCTGCCGCCGCCCTCCCCACCCCTTTTTTTAAAAAAAATTATTTGCTATATTTCAAGTAAGGAGAAGACCAGTCAAGAACGTTAGATCTTCAAAGTAAATCGATGAAGTCCACCTTTTTAAAATTAACTAGTCAAACTCACACACTGGAAGGTGCCATTTTGGCCCAAATATGTACAAAGTGCTGAAAGACTCAGGTCCTGAATGACTCACTGGTTTAAAAACAATTCTTGTAGCAGTAGAAACGACCCACTTTTTAATCGGCTGGATGTTATTTTAGGTATTTTATGCATATTTACATAATACTTGCCAAGGATAAAACTCAAGGACCAGTCTCATGCTATCCATATTTTAGGTACTCCTCCATACACTGGGGGCTGCCACTTAACTAGAACTTTTCTGAACCCATTCTACACTGTATCTGGCTTTGATCTACAACACATAGCTCCTGGAGTTTATTACTCATACTCAGCTGTGTTATCAACACTCAATTTACTGTAGCATGAGGTAAACCAGTATAAATAGGCTGCAGTAAACATGGTAGGTAAGAGGGAACTACAGAATACTTCACTAAGAAAAGTGCTGATTTCCTCCTGAAACATACAATCACTCCAGTAAAGCAAGAGCTCCTTCATCCTGCACAAAACCTAACCAACAATTACACTTGGTTACCCTGAATAGCCACCACAGTTCTAGCTTAGTACAACATTATTCTTCCTTATTCTAAAAACGTTGAAGTGTTTCATTCCTAATCTGCCATAATTTTCTTCTCTTCTAAAAATGCAATCTGTAGCATCTAAGAAGCCTGTTAACATTTCCTATTCTACAATCAGTCATCAGCCTAAAATAACCTTCACTTTCACTGTAGGCATTGCATTCTCCACTGCTGCATTCTTTTCCTTGATCATCATCTTATTTCAGGCAATAAATAGGGTATTTTAGAAGTACCAGCTATTTAGATAAATTGCAAAACAAATACTTTGGACTGTAAAGTCTCCGATTTGTGAGCAATCACAACCTGACTTCAGGGCATACTAACTGAAAACAGACTACCCAGCGATTAGTTTACAGGATATAGTATTACTTAACATAATCAGAAACATTAAAATTGAGTGAGAGGCAGAAACGTAGCTCAAGACTAAATGAAATTAAGGTGATGCAGATCTTTCTCCACAGTGACTCTACTTTAGAAAGCAGAACAATATTCTCTATATAGTCCTATGTGTGGTTTCCAAGAACCATTTCGGGAATTATTTTTCTTTCCAAAATTTCTTTCTCCACTACCTGCTTTCCTTCCTTCTGAGCACAAAGTTCTGCTAATACTCTTACAGATAACAGTAGAGCCTCCTACTCTATGATAATCATTTAGATCATTCACCAAAATTCCTTAAATCTAAAAGGAAGGGGGCCTGTTCATTTTTGTGCTTGCTTTTTGCTTTCTTTACACTTGGGTTTCACCCGTTTGTTTTCAACTCAGCACGTCACGTACACTGTATTGTTGGCACTTAGCAGCACAGGACATTTTCCATGAGGCAGGTCATGGCTTAACTCACTGTTTATTCCAGAGGATAAGACTTATGAACTAGAAGGTCCATTCATATACACCGCGCCTTAACCTAGAAATCTCAGACAACTGGCAGGCAGTTGCAGTATACAATGCACATGCAGTGCTTAGGGGAGAAGCACTTCACAACTGTTATACTCTTATTCAGGAGAGCTTTCCTATCAAAAGTACCAATGCACTCATAACCAAATGTCCTGGTTTGAGGTACTTTGTTTTCCTGAAGTTCCAAGGGTCTTTGTTTTGCTGCTATGCCTAAACTGTCCTTCCTTTTCTTCTCCTGGAAAGAAGCAACATCTGTTTATGGAAGGTGAACAGTATGTGAGCAGCATGTAACACTGTTTTTACATCTGAAATATCCACCGAAGGCCCAATACCCCAGCAGCTCTCTTTTCTTGATCCCAACTCTGTCTGAGCTGTTTATGTCTTTCACAAAAATAAAGTAGGTCATCAAATGCACCGAAATATTATTTGGACACCACTTAGCACGAATTTCTGCCAAAATAAAAGGACAAAGTAGCAAAGGGAAAAGAAAGAATGATCAAAGGACTGTATGTTGGGGTTTTTTTAATGGGACGCAAGTCCCAGGAGTTCACATTTATCCTCACAGGTAGTCAGCTATTTTGGTCTCCTCCTGTCCCTAAAACCAGGGAGGAACATGGAACCCAGTAGACAACACTCAGGCTGATGACAGTGTTAAAGGAGTGGAGGTTAAATTTTAGCCCCAAAAGGTAAAGTGAACAGAAAGGGGCAGGCTGGCAAAGAAGAGATAAAAATAGGAAAGTGACTAGACTTCACTTGACTGCTATTTCTGGATCAACTATGGAACAAGATCTGAGAAGGTTTTCTATTTGCAAGGGAGAGGAAGACCAAATCACAGTTGCCTTCTAGATGGCCGCAGTCCTGCACAGCGGTTTTGTTTACGCTTCTACTTTTCTAAATACCCGCATTCTCACTATTTGGAAACAGTGCTGTTCAGCCAAAATGTCATTATGTGTCTAAGTGAGTAACCAGATTAGATTTTCTGGAGCAGGACAGCAATGCGTGTGGCATTTCAACCTAACAGAAACAGAGCTGACAGCACATTGTAAAAGCGTGTAGCAAATCACAATGCCAAGCAGAGTAAACTAAGCCACATAATACTTTCAGAAAATAACCAAAGCCCTGCAGTATCTCTGAGAGGACGGCTTGTGTTTTCCCACTCTAAAATGATTAGTGAAATTCTAATTACAGACACAGACTAAAGAAGAGAACAGGGACCTCCCAGTTACACTGTGTAGTGCTTGACTGACACATGGCTCTGTGGATGAACGTTTCTGCCTGTTCAAGCCCTTTCCTCTTGAGTACCTCAGTTAAAATTCCCTTCCATTGAGTAATTTCTACCCAGATCCTGGCTGTGCTGGCTTTGTTCCCTTATAAAAGAAGACCTGCAGGCAGAAAGCAGTGCCATCTGCCAAGTCAGAAGATGCTTTAATGGGCAAGTTTGGTGTGAAGGGGAACAGACTATTACGCTTTATCTTCAGCAGTAGGAGTGATGTTTTTGCTTTCCCAGGAATAGGTTACAGTGAGCACACTCACACCTGAACTATTTGTCCACAAATACACGTAGACCCCAATGGATACTGCACAAGCAACCTCCAGGTAAAAATAAAAAACCAATCATCATCCCTTTTTTCCTGTTCAACTTGCAATTCAATCTCTACATTTCTCTTTACCTGTCAGACCAGTTTTGAGTTTTTTCTGTGACAGCTTCATCAGCCTCCACTTTCTATTCCTGTAAGTGAATGATAACTCCACCATCACACCTAGCGAGTATGAGCAGTGGCAAGGCAGAAATGCCAAAGCCCTATTGTCCCTGCACAGAGAATTCAGCACTGAAGCTGTTTCTGAACATTTTTTTCCACCAAGTTTCTTGTCCCTTCTCCATAACTATTTGACTGGATGATTTGCTCTGAAATCTCATCTGGAGGAGGCCTGGGACTTGTGTGGCCCAGTTCAGGTTTCACAAGAAACAATGGCAAAACTTCCTCTGAGTATTTTCATCCTTGCAAATATCTTCAGGGCTAGGAAAATATCTTTCTATTCTTGCCAATTAACCAAGCACAGTTTTTATCCTTCCTTGTTGGGTAATCTTCTCATTAGACCATCTTTGGAGAGAATAGCGGATTCTCTCTGGTCTGCTGGCAGTTTTACTTAATTGCATATTTAACTTTTTATTCAGCACTTAGAACGATGAGAAACACATACACGCAAGCAGCAAAGTATTATCTGCCATTTGAACTCCCTAGTGAAACATCTTAATATTTCTGTCCCTTTCAGAAGAAAAGTGCACGCATTCCACAGCTGGGGGAGGATGACAAACATATACATAATGTGATTTCAGTGATATATTAGCCATTACTGACAAAACTCCAGTTTGGGAAGGGGGGGGTGGTGCTTTGGTCCTCAATATATTTTAAAAGTTCTGAAAAAAATCAGCCAGCTCAATCAGTGCTAAACAGAAATTGGTATTAGAGGATCTACTGTAGGTTCCTCCTCCCCATCAGGCAGAGGACATTCTGTCAGAGCACAGAAACTTTACCTCTCTTCTTCCCTTCCCCAACTCTGAGCGCTGAATTCAGAAAATATTGTACAGATGCTAGTATCCGTAGGAATGTATTTCCTATTTGATTCCAGAGCTACAGAATTTGCTCTGGAACATGCTCATTGCCACTGGATTGTGCTCTGAAATGGCAACTTCTATTTTTTAAAATGCTTCAAACCCTTACAACTGCAAAACCTTTGAAGTATGAATGGTATACAATCAGCAACAAAGCCACTGAACTCTTCAGAAACATCAGAACAGCTTCAGTATTAATTATTATCCTTCATCACAGTGTGCTAAGTATAGAAATTAATGTTGACAGCACTTCAGATGGATCTGATTAATGGATCACTTCAGAGTTGTAAAAACCTGACACTCCCCTGTGCAAGGGCAAAAGCCCAGTACTTCCACTCTGTTTGCTAAAACCTCCAGTTTCCCCATGATACACTTCTGTGAGTCAGCTAAGTGAAACTAATACAAAAACCAGTATGATAAAGAAAATGAGAGTGCTGGAAACATGTGAATTAATCAGCATGTTATTGTATTATAAGCTTTTCTAGCTCTTCTATTAAAAATCTTTCCAACACACAAAGCTACCAGATATTTCCAGTCTGTTCTATCAAAGCGCAAAGGCATTGCTGGGGACAGCAGTTCTAGCTTGGTAAGACCCTGTCCAGACCTCGGCAGACCTTCCAGCTGACAGATTTCTCCTGCTGTCAGCAAACATGGAGTGTGAGGTTCAAGGAAAGGCAGGGTACCTGAAAGCCTTCTAGACATCCCAACTGATCAGATTAATGCCAGCAAGGAATCAGTAACATTCTTAAGTCATTCTCATGACAATTAATGCAGCTGGTTTTCAGTCTTACCATACAGAACCATCCTCGTTCTCATTTGACCTGCTTTTTTCTAACGGTGTGGTTTAAAAGCATCAGGGAAATATTCAAGTTTAAAAGCTGCAGAGCAGAAAGGTAGGTAAGCTTTATGTTCTCTAATGAATGGTTATTGCTCCATTTATTGAAGTGGTACTTATCACCATAAATACCTGCTAAGCTTACTTGCCAATACTGGTGTAATCAGTGCTTTCCCAGGTAATACCCTTCTGTAAATGAATTGCAAAAATAAAGAGGAGAATAAGTGAGTAAACAACTAGAAACACCTCCTAAGAAAAGTCTTTAAAGGGAGGAAAGCCTGAAGACCAATGAATATTTAAGTATTTCCCAATTTAGGCCTATTTCATTGCACAAAACCCAAAATAGTCTCCTTCCCAAGTATTGCATAATACGTTCATTCAAAATCTAGCAAGCTTTCTCACAGAACACACCAAGACACTGTTCTCTCCCCCGCTTTTTTTGTCTTTTAAATATGAACATGAGAATTTCACAGCTGATAACATTCTTCCGGAAACTCACACAGAATATTCTGGAAAAGACTCAAGTTTGGACTACAATGTTGTAAATAATAGCAAATGTCTCCACTTATTCAAATTCTTCATGCAGCACTCTTGAAATGTAAGCAACAGAACAAGCAGCTTTTACAAGGCTTTGGAAATGAACTCTGGCCTCCAAACCATAAATAAGGAAAAAAAGAAAAGCCTACATACCTTCAAAGCACATTTCTGGCCTGTCTGCTTGTTGAAACACTCCAGTACTTTGCCATTGATTCCTAACCCTAGCACCCGTTTGGAGAGTTTGTAGTCATCCGTAACTGCATGTTTTTTTATCTCTAGTTTGACATGGGCTTCTCCTCCAGGCAAGGATTTCACGCTGCTCTTGCTATCCACGTGACTCTCTGGCTGGGATTCCTGTTCACCTTCACTTTGTTCCATATCAAGGAAGAGTCTGAGATGACAGAGATACCTAACAGATTCCCTGCGGGGTATCCTCAGCAGAATCCCTCCTCTCAGGTGATCAAACCCAGTGCTTCAAACAGTCCATTTGCTCGCCATTTAGTCCTGAGTAAAAATGTGAAGGAGTATTAGTAATTGATGCGAACTAACCGTTTCCGTTTACTTGCCATTTAGTCCCAAGTAAAAACGTAAATGAGTATTAGTAGTTGATGTGAACTAACCTTTCTCCCACCTACCCCCTTTCCTCTCTTCCTTTCTTAAGATGAGCAGGCGCTAGAGAAAACAAAAGTGGAGGCTCACCTCAGCAAAGTACACTTTATTTAGCTTTACAGACCAGTCACCCCAGCTCCAATATACACAGCTATCAGTCCACAGTTATAAATTACTGCTTTTACTGCAACAAGGGCCTGCGCTGAGTCTTGGACTAAAGCCTTTCTCAGCTAAGCTCTGTACAAAAGAACAGAGACAGCCTCTGCTTCGCGGAGCTTATAAACCTGCATCAACAACTTGTTGCCTCAATGTTTTGTGTAGGAATCTCCGCAACTGTCCCCTGCCTCATCCCGACATTCCAAGTCACACAAGAGAACCAGGAATACTTGGATTAAACCCCAGAGGGGCACTGCCTGGGCAGGCATCAGACCTGACGCTGGGCCAGCTCTTACCAAATTGCCCCAATCCACGGGGTGCGGGTCAGGTGCGGCATTACTCAGGGGACCATCAAACCACCCCAAAACTCGTGTGCGCGGGGATGCCACGGCGTGGCACCCAAAGCCAAGGAGGGCCTCTGGTCTCTCAGGAGCGCAGCCTCGCGGGGGGTACCGGCGCCAGGGCCTCCGAGCCCCGTTAACACGGCTGAGCCACCGGCAGGCCAAGGCCCCTCAGGCCCCGGGGGGGAGCGCCGGGAGCGGCTCCCTCAGCCCCCCAGGCGGAGGGCGGGAAAGCCCCGCGGCGGGAAAGCCCTGAGGTGAGGCGAGGTGAAGCGAGGCCCCACGGCGCGGAGAAGGCGGCGGGGAGGGGGACGGGACGGACCAGCGGGGCGGCTGGCGGTGGGCTCCACCGCCGGAGGACGGTTACCTGCCTGTGGCGGCGCGGCGCGGCCCCAGCCGAGGCTTCCCGGTGCGGAGTCCCGGAAGGCNTGGTGTTTTTAAGGTTTATGGGGGTAAACGGCTCTGCTGGGGGGGGGCGGCGGGGAATAGCGGGGGCCGAAGCTACCGCGGCGGCTGCGGGGTTGTGCCGCAGCGCGCCCGCGCGGTGGCCGGGGGGCGAGGGGGGGAGGCCCGGCCCCCCCGGCCCCCGCCCTCCCCCCCCCCCCCCC
>VXBO01006586.1:451456-565333 GCA_013400135.1 Rhinoptilus africanus | reverse complement strand
CCGGACCGGGCCCCCGCATGAGGTGGGGGAGGAGCGGGAGGCCCCGGCTGGGGCTGCCTCATTGGTTGCGTCTTCCCTANGCTGTCCCCGTCCGTCCCCCCGCCCCCCTGCTGTTTTTAGCGTTTGAGGAAGGGGAAAGTCTCGACACATCCACCCTAAAATCTCTTTTCGATAGTAAAGCCGTTGCTGCGGAGCGCAGCATTGAGATTCGGTGCCCGGGGGACTACGCTCCCCCAGGCACCGCCGTTCACCGCAATAGTCGGCGCTGGGATTAAAGGGGAGCTTTTCTGCCAAATAAGCAGTCGGAATGGCTTTGCACTTTTGTGTGCACAGCCAGGATATTAAAAGCGATGGTTCCCACAGCAACTGTCGCTCATCGCTGGGGCACGGAGCGTAGTTATAGGGATGTGAAATGCTGAGTTTTTCCTACATGTGAAGATGAGTCACGCATTGAAATGGAGCTGTATTTGTATCACTGGAAAGAGCTTAAAGTTCACATGCTTTACGAGTTAAAAATACATTTGTCATTTTACATAACATAATGGCATCTGGAGTTCTAGCGGTTAGGAAAATAATTAAAAGGGCTAATGAGTCCTTTCTCCAAGGGATAAAAAGTAGTTCAACTTAGCGGGATGCAGATCTGCAGTATATTGCCATGTGACGTGACACTACAGCTATTCTGCCTCAGGTTTCCCTTCCAGGCTTTCAGCAGCTCAGCTGCTGAAGGGCCTGGTCCCCTGATTCACTCCACCTATTCTGGGCTAATCAAATCCCAGAGGAACACAGCTATTTCCAACCTTTCCTTCTCAGGTTTGTCTTCCAGCCTTCTTAGGCTTTGCACCACCTCCCACTGTGGCAATCTCAGGGGAACGTATGCATAACTGTAAGCTCCCAGTTTGCAGACCTTCAATAACACTGTTCTGTAGTCAGCAGCTTGCTCTTATTTTCCTTCCCACAGCTTCTGCCTCTATTTGCTGTTTTATTTGTCCTAGATGGTAATTTCCTTCCCTTTGCAACAGATTACTATAGTCCTCTTCCCAGCTCACAGTCACCAGGGGCCAGACCCTTCATAAAACTTCTAAATCTCTCAGCTCTCTTCTGTATTTTATAATTTGAGAAATATACTCATTCACACCAATTTGTAGCTCCCATTCCCTGCCCCACTTCTGATCTTTCCATGTAACTCTTACACGAAAGTCTATGGTCGACCAAAGCAAGCAGTTGTTACAGTGGCGAGCACATTACAGCTAGCAGAAGGCAATTTATGGCCCTATTCTGGGAAATATTAAACACTGCAAAAATTCCAAACAGATGTCTACTTAAGGGCGTTGCTATTTTTTACAGAGTGTGTCAGAAGCAAGGAATTTCATTAAGAAATTATGACTCTTTCTAACTATTACAAGAATGAACTTCTACAAAATAAGCTTTGCGTGGAAGGAAAGGAGGAAAGATGAGGGAATAAGACAGGATTCTTCTGTTTGAAGTTCTACACATCTCGGTTATGAATGGTCTCCCACAGAGAGTTCAACTGGTCGGATACAAAACACATTTTTCAAGTTCACTGCTTGAAATGGTATCTTACTGAAAGCCAAGCTTGTTTGGGTTCACTACTCAATATTGTCTATATATGCTCTTAGCAAGGTTCACTGTTTTACCAGCAACCAGTAATAAGTTTAAACCCAGCAAAGACCTTAAAAATGCAGTTAACCATGAATAATGGTTAATAAGGACTTATACCAACCCTCTGCTAATTTCACCCACCATAAACTGCAAAAGAGCCTTTCCAGCACCAACCCAAGTACTGAATAGCCTCACTGTACACAAGGATGACCACAGCTGAGGAATAAAATGCAAATATATTCCCTTGCTCTTTGTGTTCATTTTTTGTCTTAGATAGACTGCCAAGCACTAAGCGTATCCCTGGGCAAAACACAAATATCACAGGCATCAAATCTTTAAAACCAGTGACAGAGACAGTGTATCTCAATATCTAAAAGTCTGTAACAGAGTATTTTCACAAGTAACAAGGTGGCAATCTGATACCCTAAGTAACAGGCAAAAGTATCCCATGCTCTTACACTAAAATTCTACATGTTCTCCACCAGACATCTCTCCTGATTTTGCTTAGCTGATGCTTTTTATTCACTGTTATTCTGACCACACTGGGCAGCCCCAGAGCAATGTGGTTTGGGTGCTGCACTAGTGAAACTACTCTGCTTTGGTGACCTGGTGTGGTCTCTTAGATGACTGTACCTGCAAACCCGTGTTGGGTACCCACTCTGAAGTATCTGCACTTGTCAATCCCGGCCTTTACAATCCACACGCAGTTTGTACAGAGCTGAGAACATTCACTTGTGCAATATCCTTCTCTTAAGCTGCTTAAGGTTTTATAATTTCTCTGAGAAGCTCTGGGGGAGGGACGAGCACGCTGGGCCCAGGCACACACATCCTGGAGTTAACAACTGGGTCGACCACTCAACCCCAACGCCTCTGACATCCTAAAAGCACGCAAGCGCAGTGCCGTCACCCTGGCTGTAGTTGTCCCCTCTCTGGCTCCGGGGCAATTTCTCACAATATCTGCTTTCAAATGCCAGTTTTAGATCATCCTGGGAATTACATCTCATATGATCAAAAACTCGCACTGCAGATCCTGCAGCTTCTCTGTGCTCGTGGCAGGCGTTAGCATCCTTTGGAGATACTGTTGGAGGACACGCTGACAGGCCCACTGCAGCTCATTGTGCCGGGGGACATTTCTCATTGAAAAAGACATTTTTATTTATTTATTGATGTTTGCTTTTTGAAGTTTAAAAAAACCACAGTACTATTACAGGATAAGAGCCCGCTACAGCGAAAGTTCTTTCATCCTCACAAAAATCCCTAAAACTGTAAATTAAATATTAATCCTGTTTTTACCAAAAATGCCCAACAGCCACAACACAAAACAACTCATTTCAAGAGAGAATTTAGTAGCTCAGCTAGGCATGCCTTGCCCCAAACTAGAAGAGCAGCTTATAGGAGAGAATAACCAAACAATAAGGCCCTAATCTTGCAGTGAGCTTTGGGGCAGCAGCCCCGTTTCTCTAAGTTAGTGTGTTAACCCCGTGAAGCTTCATATTTTAGCTAGCATGCAGTTTGGACACGCTGTTCCTGACTTTATCATGTCTTGGATATCACAGATACCCGTGAGCAGAGCACCACTATTTAAGTACAGAAAGGTTAATTTTGGCTGTCCCACTGGGTATTTTCACTGCCTTTCTGCCATGCTGTTGCAATTCATCAACAGTAATATCTGGGACCAAAGATATTTCAGACTTTCAAATATCTCTTTTCTTAACAAAAATGAAATGAAGTATCTGTGCTCTCATCTGGAGAGCTAGGAAAGCTGATGTCATCAAATGTTCCCTGAGGGATGGCGTATTTTGGAGGAGTGATACTTATCTGAATGCTACTGTTACCTGAGTTTATTTATAGACAAAAGTGATTTAGTTCTTTGATAGCAATGTCTTGTGGAAATCAGTATCAGCTACAATAAAGAAAATATCACCATCAGCTGAAAATATAGTGACTTGTTTTTCTGAAAAGTTACTTCCTCTGAGTAACAGCTATATATATATATTATTTTATTGGTGTTATGAGAAATCCACTGTCTGGGATGCATTATATAGATGTCACCAAAGAGAAAATCCTCTCTATTGTAAGGTTGAAGTGAGGACACAGCTTTGTCTGATTGTGCTGTTGCGACAACCTTATTAAATCTCTCAGGAAGTGCTTCAGAAACTGCGTCTGTGATATTAAAAGAAAGGGCAGCTCTACAGAACAATATTGTGATATGAAGAAGAAAAGAAGCTTCATGTAGGAACTTTAGTCTGTCATGTGCAGAGTGGTCTGAAACAGAGACTATGTACATGGTTTTTCGTCTGTCTTTCTGTTCTGCTCTGGAGGTGTGTGTCTCAGACTTAACAAAAAGGAAAAAAAAAAAAGGGTAAAAAGAAAAAAGAAGAAAAAATAAAAGCCCAAAAGCAAGCCAGAAACCGAAATCGTTTCTATTACCCATACAACTAACAAAGCTCATCAGCAAACAGCCTAGCTCTTTTCTCTCCATTGCTGAGGTAAAAACAGGTTTATAGAGCTCTTTCATAGGCAATGATGTTTACCTGATGCTTTGTGATCACCAAACTAGAACAACTTCTCTTTTATTCTCAAGACCCTCTGCCCTGACCCGGGATTATAACATGGTTTCTAGGAGGAATGACAAATTCTAGTTACGAATCAGCTGCCAGTGAAGGAAGGGGAAGTCTCAAGAGCACCAGTCTCACAACCTGGAGACCGTGTCCTAAGCCTGACTTAGTTCCTTCAGTTTCCCTCCTCCCTGTTAGCACATACTCAGCAGGTGTTTTTCTACAGAAATACAGAAAGGGGTAGGACAGTTGCTTTTATAATCCTGAACTCAAAGACCTTCTAACAGATGCCTTGTCTTGGTCATCGAGAAGGTTTGGGGAGGCTCCATCCCTGCTGCTCCACTAAGGGCTGCTGTCTGCGCATCTTAGAGCAGAAGGAGCTCTGGGACACAGCTCATTTACAGAGGGAATCCGAGAGATACCGCTTGGACATTTCCATTCCAGGAGAGAGAAAAAAATGATGTTTTTTTATAGAAGTGTCATAAATCAAAAGCATCACAAATCTTCCAATCTGTCTTCAGAAGACGGTGCTTCATTTTATGCTGCAGGGGAGCACAAGAAATTAATCTCTCTCTTTCATTCAAAGAGATCCTGCAACTAATAGGTATTGCAACATAGTCCGACAGTCCTGGGGCGGCCTTCCATTCCAGGCCACTCAGGAATACAGTCTTTGCAGGAACGCAGCATTTGATACAAGCATAAAAGTTGCTAACAGATGCCACACTGACAGCTTCTAGGTCACCACATGCCAGCAAGCCCAGGGACAACGAATACTGTGAGTTCCTTACAGGAACACAAAGGTATTTTTTTGGAGCCCAAACTGAAGCCCGTCACTGTCCTGCACATCCTACTTCTGCCTGGAACCAGCTCGGACATCCCTGCATCCATGGCACAGCCCATCCACACCCTAGAGACTCCTCCATTGCTCTACACCAGGTTGGGAAATCGAAACCACAATGGAAAGTTCATCCCCCTCTTGTGTTGTTCATTACAGACATTGGTGTGCCCTACTGAAATAACGAGATGGCCCATCTAAACAAGGGATAGATGCTTATTATCGTTAATGTTTGTTCGGTCATATGTTATTCCTTACATTACAACACAGGGCAAGGGTCAGAGGTGGCCACACAGCAGCCAGAGGGGCAACTTACTTTCAGTCTTTCACGTACAAGCTTATAGTGAAGGTACATGTAATCTCCAGACACACAGACCTCTCTCAAGAGTTATGAGTTTGGATGTTATTTTACATTTACACCAACTCTACACGATTACGGCAATGTCCAACTGTACAGCTGAAGCAGCGTAATTTACCCTCTGCCCGCCTGTCTTCTCAAACACACATTTATCAGTAGATGGTGCTGTTGTGTTGGTGAACTTCCCTAAGGGACTAATTGGCTCACGGTTTCTGGATTTTCTTACCTCCCTGACTTTACTGTGAGCTTTCTCTGATACCTTTGATAACTAAAGCCTATCACTCAACGATATCCCTCAACAGTATTTCTTGTAAATGCCTCTGCAATGTCCTAATTCTTCCACACTGAACCCTGGAGAGCCATATATATCAGTATAAACTGGGTTTAAACAACTAATTTGTTGGAATGGCAGCAGTTTATATTGGCTGTGCACAGGTAACTGACTGCACTAGGCTGGGGGCGCTGGCAAATCAGGCACACTGTTGTGTTTCCTACTTAGGGCATTACCTTGTGCATGAGGAATGCCAGCGAGAGGCAAAACGTTCAGGCAGAATGATGAAGTACTGCCAAACACTCCTGATTTAAAACTGATCACTAATTTTGTACATAAAACAACCCAGGCACTAGCCTGAATGTTTTTTTGATGTGGACCACCTCCACGAAAGTTTCCAATGAAGACGAAAGCTCCTTTCACTAATTCTCATGCTCGTTAGCCACTTCGACTTAATGGTTATCTTTCAGGGTCCTGTAAGACTCATGAAGAGAGTGGCTGCTGGTGGAAACCCGGTGGACCAGCACGCGATGCATACTGAACAACACGGTGTCTGCGCTGGTGCGAGCACCGACACTGCTGCCGCAGAGCAGAAGTTCGCAGCTGCCAACTGCAACCCGTTTCTGCATGCGATGTTTCCACTGTCCAGTTCTTAGCATAGATTTCCTGCACCCAAGGTACAAATGGCAACTCAGACAGCGTGCAGCCTGCACACAAAGACTTTTCCAGAAGAAGATCACTAGATGGAGCCCAGTTCTAAGTAAAAAAGCCATGTAAAGACAGCTGCTTGGTGTCCGCACTGGGCCGCAGCACGCCTGCCTCACGGCACGCTACAGCTATCATCTCCAAGGCTGAAGATGAAACACCTTCTGGATGTGCAGGTTAACTACCGTTTGCAGCAGACAGCAGCCACTTCCTACCCTCTAGCCCAGCTCTGTTCAAATCCATCGTGCTGCAGCACCACCAACATAAAAAGAGGTTTTAAGTAATGCCGAATTTAGATCTATCTGAAGGAGCACATGCCTGCAGGCATCCCCCTGCAGCCCTGTGCCAGAACCGAAGAGCGACGGTACAGCCTTTGATACCTTCTGACTCTAGCGCTTGCTGTGCACAGAAAGGGTGAGGACTGAAATTCCACTTGCCCCTGCTGGGGATTTAATGTAGTCAGATGAAGTGTCAGCTGAAGCCCGTCTTTAGATCAGAAGCAAACCGGTGGAGGGGTGCAGGGATGAGGACATTCCCATCCCTCTGGGTACTTCAGATGGCCCTCAGCACCCCTCTCTCTGAATCGCTCAGTGTTGTTACCAGCACTCATTACCGCTCTGTCCCTGACGCAGTAGCGACAAGGAATGGAAGCACGAGAAGGCTAACGGGCTGCTAAATCAAACAGCGGGAGCTGAAGGCCGAGTCGGGAGCTGAACATAGGCCTCCTGCTCTCAGGCCCATGTCCTGCCCATGAGAACGTCCTTCTAGCCTTACCCTTACCACCACCTTCCCCGCCCCTCACGGCCCCATCCAATTTGGTTCCGACCAGCACAGTGATTAGTGATTTTTAAATATTCAGTGTACTTCAGTGGAGGTGATGGGCAGCCCACTCTCACCTTTTTCCTCATCTCTGATATGCGAAGAGGCGGAAACTCGTGGCAGGGAAAGAACAATCAAGCTTTTGTTATAAATTGCTTAAACATCAAAGGTCCAATAACCCTAAAAGGAACCGAAACATTTCCTTCTGGGTCACCCAGCTTTAACTTGACAACGATCTCTAAACGCAGGACAAAATGGTGGCGGCGCACCCTTTTCCAGGAGACTCAGCCGAGCTGAAATCCCAGCTCCCGGGGGGTTCCCAGGTGACCCAGCACACGGGGCCAGCGCGACAACCGTGTTTCCGCCGCCCGGACGGCGGCACACGGCAGCGCCCGCNTGGCTGATATCGGCGGAGTGATGCGAATACAATGCGATTCCAGGAATCCCTCACTTCCTGGAACAGATTAAAAGGGGCAAACAAAAGATTACTTAGTAGGTTGGGTTTTTTTTTTTTTCTCCCCCTCGGAGCTTCATTTCTCCCGGAGTCAGTGAAAAAGCAGGTCGCTGCTCCGCCGGCTCCTAGCGTTCGGGGAGATATTATTTATTGCTATCTATTTATTATTATTTCAGAGTGCTCTGAATATTTTTTTCTAAAAGACTGCGCTGAAGGAAGATTAGTTCCTCTTTGAATATATGTAATTTCCCTTTTTCCCTGGTTATTTTTAAAACTTTTAGTTGTTTTTTTAAAAAGCAGAACAAGAATACATTATTTTCTAAAGCGCTCAGCGTGCACACATTTTCCTGGCCAAAGTTGCTAAACAAGCCGCAAAGTCTTTCTCGGACAGCCTGATCCTCCGTCTGCTCTGTTTTTTGTGTGCGTGAAACTCAACCTACTGCGGAAGGGCTTCGCTGGGACTCGCCAGCCTTCCCTCACCGTGAGCCCTCACTTTAGGCTGGAACTAGCTTGCTCCTTCTGGGAAGCAAAGAAAAAGGCAACGAGAAGAGAAAAAGAGAAGAGAAGAAAGCATTTCCCACCTTCTTGAAGACTTAATGCTTTTCCCTTGGTCCAGGAGTGACATGATCCTCTGTGTTCAGGGGTAAGATACTTTGCAGCCTTCTATTAAAAGCTGTGGTTCGGTAATTGTAATTAGTAAGATTCTCTGGGACGGTTTTTGGGCTCCCGTGAGTTGCCATGTGTGATTGTAATGGAATGGGAATGGCTTATACCAGCCGAGTGCTGAGCTCTGCGTGTGTGCCCTATCTGTCTGCTTTTTAGATTCCATGGCCAAAAATCATGGAGTGTAAAGGCTTCCTGATTTCTGTGCTTTCTATTGCTGGAAAGCGACACGGTATTCAAGGTCTTTGGGGGAGTAAAGATTAGTAAAAGCTCAGAGCGTGTCGTTCAGTGGTGTGTGTGCAGCACCAGCGGGGACACAAGCCCGAGACCGTGGGTGTTCTCTAATTGTCCCAGTGGAAACAAACTGCTTACAGGGAAAAACTTCCCCGGGGCTTCAGATGTTTTTGGCTATTTCTAGGCAAATATTTATGCTAAATACATAACTTTGGTTTTCTGTTGCTTTTAGGGGTAAGACTAAAGGTATGTACATACAGTGGGAGGTGTCCCTGCCCACGGCAGGGGCGCTGGAAGGAGATGATCTTTAAAGCCCCTTCCAACCCGAACCGTTCTATGAGTCTATAATATACAGACCTACGTACACACAGCATCCTGTACAAGCCACAGGGGGCATATGTATAGTTACACCATCTCTGTTCAGTAAAACAGGTTACTCCAAGTCCCTTCTCCCGTGCCAGTCTCTGGTACTGGTGTGCTGGCACTTCAGTGTCTGTATGATCAGCTCAGGTCTGCAGGAGCCATGCAGCGTATTTGGAGAGTGTCAGCATTGGTTTCAGCCTGAGCCGCAGTGTCAGCGTTACCCATCCTCCTGCCCTCAGTGGATTTTCCCCAGAGGCAGTGCATTTGCCTTGTCTGCTTTAAATGACTAAAGCACGGGGATTTTTCTGCCATTTCCACCCCCCCTCCCAAATCTGTTCCACAGACCAGCGGAGCTCATGCTCACCAATACATTCCTACTACTCAGTAAGCGGGTTTGTTTTCACTCTCGTTCTCAGTCTGCTGCTGCAGTTCCTACAGCCACGGCAAAGGGAATTAATTTTTCAGCTTGGGCTTTGTGAAACCCTTAGCTGAAGCTTTTCTCTAGGGTTAACATACCAGAGCTACTGCTTCCCTTCACCCACTAAGAACTTGTTATGTAGCCAGATGTGTAGATGGTTGTCTCTAAATATCTTTTTTACGACCATCTATTGCTCAGTTTTCATTATCCTCTAGGATTTCATATACCCTGGACTCGTACTCTGCCTCCTGTTCAGACCAAGCTCCCACAGGAGTCTCGGGACGTGGCTGACAGAAGGGAGAGCAGCTTGATGCACTTTTTCTTGTACTATTTTTACTGCGTTACAAAGTTTTAGCTTATCAGCAAAGTAACTGCAAAGCTAACACTAAGTGATATCAGACACAGCTAATTCTCTTGAACTTTCTTGGCTTTCCAAGTCCTTTTGAAACACTAATTGCCCGAGCGCAGGGATGTTAATTTGCTGCTTCTCTCCAGACTTCACACAGACTACCACCTAGACATGCCAAATTTTATATATTTCTTTTCTTCCTCATCGCAGCTGTTGCACTAACACTTTACTCTGTTCAGTCCTGGTCCTCTGCATGTCTCTCCTCTACTTTCTTTCTTACAAGCACTAATTATTTTCAAATATTTATTTTGCCCCATTAGAGGGCTGACTTTGTCATGTCAGCATATCTTTTTCAACATGTCCTTATCCCAGCAAATGCTTCTTAGCCCTCTTAACAGCATTAAAAGCTGTAGTTTGCCATTACTTGCTGATCCCTCTGCTCTCCCTTTCCTGTGCCTGGAGCTGCTCTGGTCACAGCAGCAGCTCTTTTTCCTTCAACCTAGGTACAAAGTTGTTTTAGCCACCAGCACCTCCCAGTCTGTGAGAATTTCTAATCCCACCGCGCTCCTTTGAGACTCCAGCTGTGCTCGGACTTTTTGTAGGGCAGAGAGGGGCATAAGGCAGGTGTATAGAAGGGAAAGAGGAAGAGTATTGGCACGGCCCTTCTCTGGCTGCAGTGGAAGAATCTCCACACTGACTGCAGGGGGTTTGGGCTCCTTCACCTTCAGGTGGCAGAAAGGGTAAGGCAGCAGAGAGCGGGCACAGGGGCAAACCTCATCTCAAGCACGTGGGCTCCGCTTCAGACCATGGCAGCGGCTCTAGAAAAGAAGCCTACTGACAAATTCCCATAGTTGATGTGTCTTTTGGAGGACCGAAGTGTGAACTGGTACAGCCCTTGACACTAACAGCTTTCTGCAATGAAACAGGAGTACGTTTCCCCTCAAAGCTTTGCTATCTCTCCCTTCCCTCGCAGCCTCTTAGCCAATTCCTAATTTCCTCTCCAAAGTAGGTGTATAAAAAGGAAAAAAAGTAGTTCCATGCTAGGAACAAGGAAAGTTTTCATGTTCAAAACCCTTCCCAAAAAGTAGGCCAGAAATATTTTCCAGGAGAAAATAAGTTTAGAGATTTGGAATTTGGACTGCAAGTTTTCCAGCTGTGGGGAGTGAGTGGGCAGCAAGTGGTGCAGGACTCATTTTACTTAACCTTGGTCACAGCCATTTTCAGCTCAGGGAACAGCTGGTATAGGATTGCACCTGAGAGAGAATGCTCTGCCAGCGGCCCTGCGTTACACCCTCTGCACGGCGCGAACTATTACATCGGGTTCAGGGCAGCCAAGGGGCTGGTTTATGGTCCTCCTTGCTCAAAAAGGGGGGAAATGGAGAGTCAGGAATCTCCTTTCCCCAAGAAGGCAGGCAGCTAGGCATTTGTGAAGACCATGACATTAAGAGTGAGACAAACCAAGTATCTTTAAAAATGCAGCCCTCAACACCCACAAATGTAGCTCAGGCATGACTTAAAAGAGAACTCAGACAATTTACAACAGCGACCTCCGGGTATAAAAGTATATTCAGATCCATTGTTCTGCGAAAGCCACTGGAAACGCAGCCCCTGTGATCAAGGGCACCTGGTGAAGATAAGGGCCAGCAATCACTTTTATTAGGTTTGGCTTCCTACCCATGAATAGAAATTAAGAAATGAGGATCAAATACCAGGAATGCTAAGTAGATACCCTTCTTCATATGTCCTGATTTGACATATGGAAAAAGGAAGAATGTTTTTTTCTAAATACCAAAAGAATAGTGGGGTTTTGCCATGTATTGCATGGGCAAGAAGTGTCTCTGTGTAGATTCAATTTTACCAGTGGTTTTACAAAAACCTTACTCCAGACCTACATGGTTTTATTAGAAATGCAGAGTCATGGAACTGGTCAGGTTCTCTCTACTCTACTTTTCCCCCAAAACTCTTCTTCCTGCTCCCTGTCCCGTACCTCAGACTGGGCAGTTTGAGGAGGTGGGGTGCAGCCACGACCAGGTGCATTTACCACACATCAAGCGTGTGTGTTCCCACACAGCACAGAGAAGGAGGAAGACCGGAAGGGAAGTGCTTATGACTTCAGAGTGTCCTTCCACTTCTATCTTTAGTGATGCGGGAGGAGGTGGCTGCTGCCTGTGCAATCACCATCGTCTCCAATGGTGCTGTGACGCTCTCACGTTGAGGACTGTGTTGTATTTCTCTGGAAGCTCAGCTGTCTTTTATGTTAAGTGTCTAAAAGAACGTCTCAAGCGAGTGAGTGCCTGTGGGGGATATAACCCAGGGCATGCAGCAGTACAGGGCACACAAAGGCAAAGAGCCTAGAAGACAGAAACTAATGGTTTTGCTCAAGAGATTGCCTGGGAATAAAGACTTCCCTGGCTCCCAACATCCATCCTCCCCCTGGAGCTCCGCTTTCCTTCAGGAATCTCCATGCTGCAGAGAAGGAGCGCCCATGAGAGCTCCAGAGGCTTCCTGAAACTGCCCTTAGATGCTGAATGGCTACACTAACGCTCTCCTTAGGCCACAGAGGGATTAATGCTCATAGCAGCCCAGCCATGGCAGGACCTCCTGCTGCTGTAATCCCGCAGGGTTTACGGTCGCACTGAGGTCTCCGTTGTGCTGTTGAATGCTGGGGTTTGTGTAGTGCAGAGGCTTGGCTAAAACAAGAATTCCCATTATTCTACTACAAGATCAGCTCACCCTGCGTTCTAACACACACATTAAGATTAGGTCAACCTTGAGCAGAAAGCAGGTAGGACAAAACCCGAGCTATTCCCAGTTTTGCTTCTAATTATATTACAGTAAATGACTAACAAACCCACTGGCAGAAAAAGAAATGCTCTAACATTATAATGATGCAAGTGAAGCTGTAATGCTGCTATGAAGCTTGTTGCCTCTGAACCTGCATATTAAAAGATAACATCTAAAAATATCAGGTTTCAAATCAACCTTAATTGCAAGATAGACCCCTTTTTACAAGGTGAAAGAGGCCAGCTCTCCCTGTTTCTAAGGACTTGTCTTTAGCTGTGTAATTTTTCCCCTCTTGACTCCCTCTCTTTGAAAGATAATCATATTGAGGATCTGTTTATAAAACATAACATGTTGTAGTACAATGTAGCATGCGCTGAACAGGCACTGCAACCTATTTCAAGGCAAGGAAAAATAGCAGAGTATGCCCTTCATTTCAGACCTCATCCTTTGCTGGCGGAGGAGAAGATCAGGAGACTGTCACTGAGGGGCATTGCGGTGGATTTGCCAGAGCCAATCATGCAGCCTCTCCCAGTTATGGCCTTCCAGGAGGAGTCCGCGCCTGCCTTTGCACCTCCAGTTCCAGACAGCAACCCACCTCAGACGCGAGACCCTGAAGAAGACCTCCTCTGCATTGCAAAAACCTTCTCCTACCTGCGAGAATCTGGTAAGGCTCCACTCACAAAGTCATGGGGTCAGAAGGCTACAGGGAGCAGGGACCCGGGAGCCATCTCTGCAATCGGAGCTCCAGGAAGAATCTCCCGATCCCACTTTGGATAGGAAGCTGGTTCTCTCACAGCCAGGGCTGACTCCTGTGGATACAGCAAGTGTATTTTCAGTCTCTGCAAACTTGTATCATGAAGTAATTTATTCCTAGTGTAAGCAAAAGCTTTGTCTTGTATAACTGAATCAGGAGAAAGAAAGGGAAAAAGGGCTCTCTTTCTCTGTGAAGTGCAGTATCTGCCGAAGTCAGTCATCTCCATCCCAAGCCCCAGCACAGCAATGACAGGCGTAGGTAGGAAAGCCTTAGAACTTGACATAGTCTTAATTTCTGAAGGTTTTACCAAGCCTGGGCTTGGTTACTTCCCAGGCCCTGACCCCAGTAGGCTTCAAGGCTTCCCTAAACACATTGCCAGTCCTTTAGTATGTTTTTTCCCTAACAAGTTCCTTCTGGGATGCTTTTCCAGGTTGGTACTGGGGATCTATCACTGCCAGTGAGGCCAAGCAGCACCTCCAAAAGATGCCTGAGGGCACCTTCCTGGTACGGGACAGCACCCACCCCAGCTACCTGTTCACGCTCTCTGTCAAGACAAATCGAGGTCCCACCAACGTGCGCATCGAATACACTGACAGCAAGTTCCGGCTAGACTCAAACTACTTGTCCAAACCTCGCATCCTGGCCTTCCCAGATGTGGTCAGTCTTATCCAGCATTACGTCATGTCCTGCACAACGGAAAGCAAGAACGAGGCTCCCTATCCGCCTCCGTCTCCTCTACCTCCCATGCAAAAAGAGATGGCAGCAGCTGCAGTACACTTGAAACTCATCCGGCCGCTCAGCCGCAAAGACAACATCCCCAGCCTCCAGCACCTGTGCCGGCTACGGATCAACAAGTCTACAGCCGACGTGGACCAGCTCCCTCTACCCAGGCGGATGGGGGACTATTTGAAGCAATACCCTTTCCAGCTCTGAAGCATGGCCAATATATCTCAGGCATGACAGACAGGGACAGAAATAAGAGAACTTTGTGTCTTTGTCCCGCTAAAGCGCGGCATCAGGTGGGCACAGTAAAGACCTGGTTATCAGCAGAGACTGCATCCATCTTTCCTCTCCCCTTCTCTCTAAATCCATTCCAGCGCCAGGGAGGAGTTGGTTGTTTCAGTGAACTACGGGACACAATCTGAGCTCTGAACCTCAGGCCGCGCCGACAGTGGCTGTGAGAAAGTGCTGTAGGCATGTGCACACTACTTGAATTTCAGAGTTTCTGTGAGACCGGAATTGTTAATGTTGTTATTTTCGCTATTTATTTCCATGGCAGTTTCTCTCCTCATGGTATTTTAAAAGCACCTTTTACTTTATTCTTTTTTGTTTCTTTTTCTTTTGTGGAATTAGAGATAGAAAAAAGGCTCCCAGCCAATTGGCAGCCAAAAATCTGTGGGAATTTGGATTTGGATTCACATCCAAACGGTACCTGTTTGAGCCTGTCCCTGTAACAGGTCACGGGAGTCCACATCCAAGCTCTCCCAGACTTCTGGGGTATGTAGGACTCAGATGATTGTACCTAGACACACCTCTACAGAGGTAAAGATTTTTTTTTCCTTCCTTAGCTACAGGGGGCTGGATATCGTAACCTCAAAGCACACCAGTAGCAGCATGCACATCTCCCAGAGATGCATGCAGCATCATAGGCTGTGGACAGGAGACTTCTTTGAGGAAGCCCTTCTTCCCTGACAGCTCTAAGCTGAGACTGTGGATATTAAGCTTGGGCCAGGGAGCACTCATCCCATTTTTTTTTCATCTTCTCCATCTTCAAAGGAAGTTTGTGAAAAAATATTTAGAAACAAGTGATCAGAAACGCAACTTTGGTATGTGCAGGCAGAGGGATTTGGTTTTAGAGCACTCTGCGTTTGGCTTGTGTTTTCAAAGTGCCGTTCCCTGACATTGCCCTTGTCTTGCGAGACGTGGGGCGAGAACAGGGTCTGCTGGACCAGGGGTTCAGAGACAGCTCTGCTGAGCTGCACCAGTGACACATACAGCTTCAGGATATTTATTTATTTATTTCTGGGGGGTAACGAATTAGAAGCACCTCAGTAGAAAGAGCTGTCCTTCCTCTCTGCTGACACAACGCCAAACTGCCAGTTGCTCTGTTTCTGCCAGCATTATTCACAAGCCACGTGGCTTCAATCAGAGCTAGGCTCTAGCACACACTGGAAACCACAATTCAACTTCTCTGTTTGCCAAGGTCCAGACCTCTCCTCTCCCTTTCTCCCACTGGCATGTTTGTTATCCTTAATTAGATTTTTTGCTCTGAGATACTTCTAACCCCCCCCATCCCTTTCACACCCCTGCAAGTGAAGCACACTGGCTCTCCCTTGCTCCTTTGTGGACAGAAGGGATAAACAGCAGATGAGATCTGCCCAAAACGCAGCATAGACAGAGTTGTCCCTTCCTCTTCATTCACATGATCACATCACCTTCCCAGCATGTTGGAGCCACTCCATGCCACTGAGTGAGAGCAGAGAAGGGAACAGACAGGTTTAGAGAAATTATCTTTGGGCTTCTTTTGCCCCTAAGACCCCATAACTTGATCAAGCATGAACCAATGTGAAGGATTCCTCCTCCATCCTTCCCTGGGACTGTCTCTCTAAGGTTCTGTAAGTTAGAAGAGACAAATCCGAGCTATAGCTGGGGGTTGGGAGACGATGTGGAAAAGGATGGGATGGTGACCCAGGAGACAAGCTCAAAAAATGAGTGGAGTTTCTTCCACCCTAACTTAAAGCTGCCCAAAGGGACAAGATGGCCTGATGTGCTTAGTCAGTGTCCTTTTTTGTTTTTTCTCTCCACATTTATACAAGTTTGTGCTCTTGCAAGCTTTGTTTTTCATACTTTGATGACTGGCAGTGTGCATGTGTGATGTCAGGTTTGCTTTTTATTATACCCTTCCCCCTTGCCCCATATGGCAGCAACCGTGGGAAGGTACTGAATAAGAATGAAAACTTAGAAGGCAAAACAAAAAAGAAAACTTTTTTTTTTAAAGAATATAAATGATAAACCACTGAAAAGGCTTCCTTTTATCCAAACACCTCGATCTGCCTGAGGACACTGGGAACAAGGAAACCACAGCTCTCCAAAGAGCAGCAGTGATCTCAGGAAGCCCACATGGCTCGGCCACAGGCTTGGTACCTACAGCATGTGAAAATCAGTTTGAGAAACGTTCAGCTCTCTGAAACTTGCCTTCTACTCGATCTTTTCTCTGTTGGGGGTAATGAGGAAATCAAGCTTGCAGGTTTGACCTCGTGCCCCAAGAGAGCCCAGCTAAAATGGCAGAAGTGTGTAAGGAGAATGAATGCCTGGTTAATCCCCCGGCAGGACGATGCAGAGGCCGAGCTAAAGGCTGTAAGCTCATGTGGGCAGGGACCATCTCTGTTATATGTTTGTTCCGCATCTAGCACAATAGGGTTCTCTAGGTGCTACTGCAATACAAAGAATAAACAATACAGTTACTCCAAAAAGTCAGTTTCTTCTATCTTGAGACAGTTTGTTAAAAACCATTTGACTCGGATTTTAAATAAACATTTTAAATATATTTTAAAGCCACTCGATGTAGAAGTCTTTGGTAAAATCCAAATGGATTCATTCATATTCTGTTCACAGAAATCCTCCCCAAGAAGATCAGACAAATTCTTCACCATCTTTTTCAAACAAGACACGAAAAACTTTAAAACAAAAAAAAGCCCTTTGGATACTGGGAGAGTTAACGCCAAAATCACCATCAGTGTGGGCCTGGTTTCTACCGCACACAGATGAGCAGCAACAGACCCCAAGTCCCAAGTTACAAAGGGATGAAGGAACATTCTTTAATGATGTAGAAAAACATAGGAATGATTTTTTCCATTGCTTCTGTGTGCCATAGAAAACCATTACAGTCTAGGGGAAAGGAGATGGAAAGTAACTGGAAGTTTGGCTACTTGTTTACAGCAGCCTTCGAGTTGGCCCCAAAGAAAAATTCTGCTCATGGTAGTGTTGAAAGATGAGTTTGTGAAAGGCAGACCATGCTCAGGCTGGGGGACTCCCACCAACAGCTTTTTCCCCATGTTCTGCTGCCGCTGGGCCTCAGTCTCCCCGTCGTTGCAGTCTGGCCCAGCACCCTTTCCCCTTCTCATCGCCTCACGTGCCAGGCAGCAGGTGGGGAAACCACCAGGGAGCTGGATCTGCCCTGTGGTGTCAGAGGGAGACAGAGGCCACCTCATCTGTCTCACCTCCACGAAATGCAGGGAATACACTGAGGCAGCCCCACTGCTGGCACACTGTGGTCGCTTCGCACTCGCTCCCCAGGAGAGATTCTCATGCCACGGTCCCCCTGTCCTGCCCGAAGCAAGGCACAGGGTGCTCTCAAGCACTGGAAACGATAGAACATGCTCAGAAAAAACCAGAAACTCAACTAGTTCCTCTCCATCATTCTCCCTTTCTGAATCCACTGGCTTCAAAGTTCAAACTACTGCTTTAAAGCATTGCCAAAGCACGTGCTGTCCCTTCTGTGCCAGTCATGTGGTTGGCATTCACCGCCAACGATTGTGTCCACCACCTCATCGACGACGGGTAGATTTCCACTGCACACCAAGCAGGAAACGTTGGCAATGAATAATCTGCTCAAGTTCAAGTTGTTAAAACAATCACATCCCTCTTGGTTTTGCTTGAAACGTGGGAAGCGAGTTAGACAAGGTAGAAACAAAACACAATCAAAGTAAGTGGAAAAATGAAAACAAAAGGAAGGAAAAGCTGTATCCATCTTTAAAAGGGAACTTTGAAACCTTGGAAAATACTGAAAAGAAAGATGCAGTATTTCTGACAAATTATGTGATTTCTTAATTTCTTAGCTGGGCTAAACTCTTCCCCTAGTTACTTATATGAAACCTTGCAGCTCCCTTTCCGCAGACTGAAGGCAGAAAGGATTGGCACGAGTCAAGCCAACACATAACTGCAGTCACACATGGTTTTACTGCATCGGCTGTTATCTTAACGACTCCCGCTCCTGCATCTTCAGCACATTTTGTTAAAGCAAACAGGTTCAAGTTCTGAGAACTCCTGCGCCAAACCTCTGTACAATTGAGTTCCACATCGCTGGAACCGGGAGCATTCGTGGAAATGCAGACTGACCTTTATAATCTCTGAAGTACAGCTGCAACACCTCTCCAGGTGACACCTATACAGTCTGCCGAGCCAATGCAGGACAGTTCAGGTGGATTCTCTCTTGCTTTGCAGATTCTGACTGCAGATAGACACCTGGTCACTGAGTCTAACAAGCAGATTGACAGGACAGGGAATAGAAATCCCAGTCCCTGACGGAAACCATGCTACCATGGCTCACTGCCACAGCAGAAATACCCTGCAGTTTGTCAGGCACAAATGGTATTATTTTCTGTCTTAAATAATCAGCCTTCTGAAACAGCAACACATGCAAGGAAAAAATAACCCATTTATGCGCACATGCTCCTATCCTCTCAAACTTACTGAAATCTTACTCCTTTTCCTAGCTACTCTCGGGTGCACAACTTCCCTTAGCCCAAGCCAGATGAACCAGCAAGAAATGAAGTGAATCAGCAGAGTGTATTTAATTCTCTTACAACATACGTGGTTAGGTGTTTCAGGCAACTGACCTATTCCAGTCCAAATTCCATTGTCTATCCACTGCTATCTATGAAATTAAGAAAATGAAAATCAAAATTAACTGGACACTGCAGGTATGGCTCTTCTGCTCTGCCAAATCATGTTCTCGTGTTCAAATCTGTCAGAAGCCAGTAATCACGGTCCTTTCCTGTCTCTCCCTAATGACTCCTGAAACTTTTGCAATCCTCACGGAAATGCACCATCCTCTTCCCCACCCCTGAACTCATCAGCAGTCCAAAGGTCTGGAGCACAGGGTAAAGCAATATCCATAAAGACGTGCCAAAGCAACTTTGGATGCCAAATAACATCTTCCAACTCAGTTGCTAGCAGCATTGTCACAACATCCATGTCCCATTTTCAGTGAACCCCACCTATCATTCACAGGAGAAAATGAAAGAAAAAACCACCAGATGAGGCAGCTCCTTATGAGACAAACCAGACAAAGGTAAAAACGAGATATTATTTAAAGAGATTGGCCCTGTCCTTGGGCAGAAAAGTTCACCCTTTTGCCTTTTTCTATTCACGGCAACCTAGCATTGTATTTTTAAGAGGGAGTACATGGGAACCCAGTCCTGCCAGTGTTGCCCAATGGTGTGATAACAAAAAGAGGGCTATGCAGTTCCTAAGTGCGTCGATAACACGTTCAGACTCAGACTGATTTCTGCCCACAATTTCTGCCTATTTTCTGCCCACACCCAGTCCTGCCTATTTAATTATTTTTTTTATAATCACAGGTGCCAGAGTGTCAGGGAACGCGCGGGGGCATGGCTTTATCTGGAGGCTAATGCTGCCTCCTGTGAACACTACTTTGAGCTGCCACTCGCGCTTCCTGAGAAACACAACGACCGTGTGGCTTCTGCTACGCGCTGCGCAGACACGTAAGGCAAGTGGCCGTGGGGAGCAGGCGCAATGCTGCAACACAGTCAGGCATCCATCACTGCTGCTGCTATACATCAAAAACCAAGTTTAAAGACAAATGACAAACTGGGCCTAGGAAAAAAATTAGATTTGAGGTTTTCAGTATTCACATCACGTAGGCGGATGTGTGTACGCAAACCTTCTCTTCCAAATTTTAGCAAGTTATTTTTTTTTTTACTTGAAAAAGGTTATATTGTTCAAAGGAAAAGCCTACTAGTAGGCAAAATGTAGACCAGACAGAAGAAAAATCGTTCTAACAGCTTCACTGTGCGTCTGGGCAATAAACTTCAAAAGGACTCTATGAAAAGGATTCCTGTAAGTAAAATACAATTTGGGTTTCACATAATAACCCAATGTCATGTTATGCCTTAACATAATAATTTAGAGGGCTTTTGGATTGGGAAAGGGGAGGGAATACAACAAAGCTTCAGACCTTTGGATGATATTCATTAAAGATGAGATTCAATGAAAAAGGAAATGTTACTGCAAATCATTAGTGGCTTAGTCCTTGCAATTTCCTTTAATCGGCCGTGATAGTGGCCACCACCACACGTTGGGCTCGATGGCCCACAGGCCAGCTCCACATAGAGCGCATCCTGCATTCTTGCAAAATCACCATTTGAATAATTTCAATATAGAAAAGAGCAGACCCCAGAGAAAGCATCCTGCCCCTGCAGAGGAAAGGACCCGGTGAGAACTGCTCCCAGTACCGACTGGTTCTGACATACCAGATTTGCAGAAAAGGGTTTCCTTTTGCAAACAGGAACTACTCTCACCCCTTTGCTCCTCTTTCTCAGACCTTACTGGCAAGGGTTTTCTCCTGAATGCCATTGCTTCCCAAATGCAGCGTAACTGCACTTTGCATCAGCTCAGATTTGAGTTGCAAAAATGAATACAAAGTCAGTTTTTGTAAAAATAGCTATGTTAAGAGAGCGCTCTATATACCCAGGAAAGGCATTTGCTCTAATGTACCCCCATACAACTACAGTGACAATAAAAACTTGAAATAATACTGGCTACTGCAGCATTAGATTGCCCAAACATACAATCAGAGACTTGGTATTTCTGAAAAACCTATGATATAAATATGCCAGATGGAAGGACAAAGGAAAAGCTGGTCAACCAAAAGTCAGTGGCAGAGCTCAGCCAGGACTGGGGTTTTGCGGCCTCCCGCCCGGCAGTCTGCGTAACCCCATCATGTGATTGCCTTCATCGAGAAGATACACTGCAACTTTTCCAATTGTGGCTGTCGGAGAAGTGCTGCTCTTATTGAAAAAGCCCTGCCTAGGAGACCTGTAAAATAAAACGGGCGACACCCAGCTTTATTTCCCATGAAGTGATGGGAATTCATTTACTTCAGGGCTGAATTTGGACCACTTAATGTTCCTAGTTTTCAGACGCAGATTTTATCCCTGGTGTAATTCTGACATGAATTTGTCGTTAAAGGAAACAATAACACTGAAGTGCAGCTTAATACAAGAAAAACCTCCCTGCAGACACTGCCCCACCAGCATGCATCAACCCTAGCCCGGACATTTCTTTTTTAAAAGCAAAGGGAAAGCTCATCGTGCACTGTACCGTTAAGTTACGGCTTCACTTGAATTCACCTACAAATATGCCAGTCATAACTTTTGCAGTGCCACTTTGGGATGCAAACATTAGTCCATAGAAAACTGAGCAGACAAACGTGGGTTGATCTCAGCTAACTAATTTCACATTGGCTAAGACAGAGCTTTCAGTGATGACAACCCCTAAACCCAACAGATCTGGGTTATATTTGTGACAAAGAGTCAGTAAGACCCAGGGCTAAGCTCCTGGGACACCCATCCCGTCCAACTGTCCCTTGCTGCTTGTTCTTCGGAGGCTCACTCAATGCAAACCGGGAGAATGATTCAAAAGCTGATCAGAGAGACTGCACGGTCTTTAATGTCAGGACTGTCTCTTCCCTAGAGCAGCAATATGGTTTGAAATCTAGTTTACAGAAGGCAGAGTTGGGTTTATACTTGTGAGAAGTTACCCAACTTGGCAATGATTCTTCCCATCATGCAAGTGTCATCGCAGTCATTGCCAAATGCTGCCGAGGCAGAGTTCAAAACACTACCTCCGAGCCTGTAAACGTGGTGAAGAAACATGTTGCACAGTGCACATGGTATGTGTTTGCACGTCTGAAAGTGTTAAATGGTAATAAAAGGTCTTATTATGATTAAAAAAACTCTGAAAATACAACCTAATATTATTTCCAGGGAACTTTTTGGAAAATCTCTACAATTCTTTTTGAAAATATCTCCCTCACTTCTAAGCCTTTGGGTTTGGAATACTCCTCACATTCTTTTCAGACTCTTTGCAAGTCGCCTCCCTTTCATTCTCTTCCCTCCAGCGCTGTGCTGTGAATGTCACCTTGGCTGAGAGGCGCTGGGCAGCATTTTGGAAAGAACACACACAAAATAGCACTGCAAGAAACTGATGGAACTCGACGGATCAGCTGGGGGCTCAACAGTCCCCATATGGGGCCAATATGGGGACTCCATATCACTCTCTTCTTTCCAAGAACATAGGAGTTTTAAGGCTTTCCTGTGCATGCAAGACCTTTTCTTGCTGGCCAGATCCTTCGGAGGGAGGAGCGGGGGCAGTGTGACCTGCCAGGCTGCTGACTCAGGGGTACGCACAAGCAGCAAGAGCGTGCAAACGTTTAATAACCTCACTGCCTCAGGATACTGAAAACTAGAGTTTGGTGGTTAAAGTAGTGGGGAACCACTCTGCTGCAGAAGTCCTTGACTCTGTACCAAAGTGAGTAGCTGCACTTTCCACTTTCAGTGTAGACCAGTCAGATGAGACAAACGGGACTGGCGTGCCACTCCTACAGCTGCCTGCTCCTCCTTTCACTCCAGCTCTCTTCATCCACACCATTTTCCGCCTGACATACTCGTGCACTCCCAGGCTGCCTATAACCTTCTAGCTTGGCTCTGGGTTAAGGGCAGGATTTCACCCTGCCTTGCCAACCCATGCATCAGGCAGGGAGGAGGCCAGATCCCCGCACAGTCCTACTACACAGGTCCCTCTTATTCCGATGTACCATGTGAAAAAGGGACCAGAAGGCTATTACTTTTTACGCCCCTTAGCTCTCTACGGCCTGTCTGTATAGTACAGCCTGTCTTACCTGAAAAGATGAGCCTTACTCAAACCAGTACAAATCAGGCACGCAGCCAAAACCAAAATAACTCACCTTGGTGTCACGTCACAGTGTGACACGGACTCGTGTAGTCAGTGAAAATGTCACATGCTGGCTTCTGTTGTTCCCTAACATAGAATTGTACTAGCAGATTTTGACAGAAAATAGGCATTGAACATCACGCTGCTATTATTTCTTCATTTAAATTACAGTTTCCATCCCAACTACTGGAAGGGGAAATACTAGAAATACTACACTCGGATGGGAAGAAAGGTGAGTTCAGAAAGAGACGGTCCATTCTATAATACAATCCGATAACTCCTGCCACACATTCTCAATCCAGTCCTACTTGACTAATCAAGAATAAAAATAAATATATCATCTTGCCTATGCTTCTAACCCCTTTTGCAGGGGTAAGCAGGATTTTGTATGTTAATTTTGCAGGTTATTTTTTATTTTCCATTTGGCCTGTTATCACACTAATAATTGCCTCCTTTGTCTCAGCTCTTAGAGGAATTAGCTGATGGAAGAGAATACTCTGTCAAAGAGCTTCTTAATCCTTTTCCTGTGAGCCAAAAGAAACATTCTCTTCTTACGCTTGGGTTACGGGAAATAGGTAACTGTCAAAGGAGTTGTTTCTTAATTATGTCTTCCCACTCCCCCACCAGCGGCAGCAGCCAGCATCCCTCTTCAGCCTATTACTTAGGTGGAATGAAAACCCCAAAGGCTTACAGCAAACGCTGTACACCCCATAGTGATCCCTATAGGTAGCATCATTAATTCTTACTGAAGCAGAAACGGAAAGCTCTCAAAATTCTTATTGACAAATTTTGACAAAAATTGACAAAATTGTTATTGACGAAACAAATAACTTTATGAAAAGGGAACATGTTACAGACACTGGTGGATTCTAGGTAGCCAGCTATCTCAGATAACGACCCCACAAATACCGGATGACGTAGCTAGCTGAGGTCAACACTCCTCACCTTGACCAGCTACAGAGATATAAATATTCCCTATGCCTTGCTGTTCCAGTATGTTTGCTTTCTAAGACGGGTACTTCAAACGACAGGAAAATCACAGGAAATGAAAGTATAAAGGAATTATTATTTTTTACCCTTGCTCTCAAGCCAAGGCTGACACAATCCTTACAGCAGTGCTGTTTTGGAGGCAATTGGTGATTAAAGCCTACAAAAGGAAGCACTTCAAATTATGTCAGGGAACACTGATTTTTCATGTGTTTTTTGCCTTGTAGAGATGGCTTTTTGATGCAAAGAGAGAAGTTGTCAAATGAGATTCATATGTTATGGTATCAACCAAAGGAAAAGGGGAAAAAACACTCCCTTTACCATCTCTGTCCTTCATGCCAGCTGGAACCACTGCCAAAGAAAGAGCCCAGCTCGTTACTGTGGAAGACCCTCCCAAATCATACGTGTGTGTTTGTGGGAAGAATGCTGGTGATCAAATATTGTTCACACAGATTCACTTCAGCTTCCCGCCCCAGTTTCTGAACCTCAGGATCAGAATGTATGCTGAGATGATTCTGTTAAAAATCAATACAAAATGTGCTCTGAAGTCTTACTCTGTGGACACAAACCTCTTATACTTGCCCCTGTATCCTGAAAGAATCATGGCTGTGAGCTTTCTAAGAGCAACAAGGAAAAGGACAGCGGTACACGGATTTACTGGCAAACCCATTGATTGTTGAAGCAATGGAGTCAGTATAGCGAAATGGCAAAGGCATCAACAATCTGCACAGAAAAGTCTCTGGATATTTGTTTTTTAAAAATTGATTATGTAAATCTATAAACCTCAGCAGCTTTTTTTTTTTTTTTTGCCTTTTTTTTTGGCTTTTTCTCCTCCTTCCCCAGTTGAACAAGGTGCCCGCTCAGGGAACATAAGGAAAATTGGCAGATAAAGGAAGTTTCCTCTTTTGTTCCTCTAAGGCAGAGAGATGTTGGGGCTGTGTGTGTCACCTCTGTGGCCTCCAGTGGGGAGGCAGGAGCTCACAGGCGGAGGGCATGGGGACTGAATGTACATCTCCTACACGGCACTTGACAGAAGTGCCTGGATGAGCCGAGTTTTCGTGTCATTCCCCCTTTCTGTTCCCTGTACTAGTGATCTGCTTCCACATCATCAGAAAATATCCGAGCGACACAAAATCATCAGCGGTGACCAGCCTGACCTTGAGACACACAAAGGCAGCTACAAAATTCAGCAGCTGAGGACAAAGTGGGACTATTAGAGGTACTTCAAACCCTACACAGTTACCAAGTAACAATTTCACGTCTGTTTTAAAATGACAGCTCTCCCTGCAGAAAGTAGGTCATTCCTTCAACATCAAATTCAAAACAGACAGACCGTAGCTGTGTTCACTCAAACCAGTTATTCTAGCTACCAGGCAGCTCCTAGTGCTATCTTAAGCTACAAGTAATCCTCTGCACCTTACTGAAAACCCTCTGAGCAACCGAAGAGCAGAGGATGTGCTCGAATCATCCCTGTACCCCAGGGATGACACGTCCGCACGGGAGGTTGGGTCGATGACGCAGAGACAAGGGCTGCACGTGGAGCTCCCCTGGGCAAGGGGGACTGATCTCAGCTCAGGTCCCCTGGACTTTCCTTCTCCGACCTAAAACCTCCGCTCGAATCCTCGCCCAGAGCCCCGGGCCACGCGCCCGGCTGGGAATCGCCGCAACGGGAATGCCCTTTACAAACAATGGGCAGAACGCCTGCCACCAAAACTAATGCAGCTCTACCCAAGCCCAAAGAGTCTCCTGCAGTGCAATTTAAAAACAACCTCAAAAACAATTCTGGAGAAATGATTATGGCCAGCGCGCAAAGGGGTTGGTTCTCGGCGCTGCCGCCTCCGCTGAGGTCAAACCGATACAAGGAACCTTAACAAAAAGAAAGTCAGGCCCAAAGCTATTCTGTACAAAGGTGACTTATTCTTGCCCTCTGCAATTGCTGCCTCAAATCTGAGCAAGAACTATTTGTAAGTGGCCCAACCTCCCTTCTCCCCAGCGCTGCCAGAGAAGAGACAAGTCCATCAGATTGGTAGGACAACAAAGCAAAGCACAAGTGATTTAGCTAAACCTTTTTTCTTCTCCCTGGGGCAATCAACCACATATCCCCAAGCAGATTAAAATCCCACATTTCTAAACCAGGCTTTATCAGCTTGGGAAGTCAAGCTGTCTCTTGGGCTCCTAACCACACAAGGTCTTCCCTTGGTACTTCCCCTCTCAAATGGGAAACTCTCCAACTTGACATCTCATCTGAGGGCTCGCACCCTGTGTTTTCACTGGTCTTGCACAAGCCCAAGCGCTCTGCCCACTGGGGAGAGCCATCCTCTCCCATCGCAGCGGGGAGCTCGCCGCTGCCTGCCATCAATCACAGCTGCTCTCTGGAAACTCGCTCTGGTTTAAGCAGCAGCAGGGTAACACCAGAATACCGGAACAGGTCTGACTCCCCACGTCAGCTAATAAGCTTTTCATGGAAAGTTGGATTCTGCTACTAATCACGTCTAGCTACACCCTTCTTATACAAACACCTATTCCACCCTGTGTTTGCTTGACAGAAGATGACTAGGATGATTTGCTTGGAAAGAAACCAACGACAAAAGAGCATTTCCCTCCCGCTATCTTCATGCACCATATCTGATTAGTTTCGTTTCCCTGTGCTGTTAAATGTCAAGTACTTTTGTTATGTGCATGCTTGTTTTTTTGAGTCTCCAAAACAGGCCAAAGAAGCTTGGGAAGATTATTTTCTAATTGTACTCAACCTCCTCTGCTCGGGAAAGTACTTTTTGCCTCTTCTATATGGTGCATTAATATTTTGTAACCTATGCACAATACTTTGTATTTTCTCCCATACTGGGAGGTGCAGTGCCCAGTTAGGTGTCCCAAGCTACAGAAGTGTGTGTGAAAGAGGTGTCACACCCAGCACCTGCAGCAGTGACTCCAGCCAGCCTAAGGAAAGTCTTTGATGTGGGAATGGAGGAGGCAGTAGGCGAAACTCATGTTATTGGGCTGCTCATGCATCCCAGGGTGGGAAACAAAAGCAGAGTCATTTCTGACCTTTCATTAGCCAAGAAGCAGAGTTTTATTTGCTGCTGGTTGAGCAGGACCCATCCACAGATCAAGTGTAACACCAACAGCAGCATGCTTCATTCTTTTACTTGAGCTTTGAAGAACCACCTATGCAGGCAAGAAAACAATTTAGATCTTAGTACCCAGGCAGTCTGAGATGATGCCCGCCCCGCACTACAGGAGTGGGAATAAGCCCTGAGTGGGTTACTTTTCATGGCAATAGTTTTGTCATGCCCAGAGCTTGGCAGAACCCGCAGGAGGATGGCATAACTCTGCACTCTCAGAGTACCCCAGTTTCCCCATGGTTCTGGTCTCAGTTTCAGACACAAGGTAATTAAATTACTTCAGTGAGTTATTAAATTACATAAAATCAGCTTCTTGGAAGACACCGTGAGTACACAGAGAGCAGCGAGCACACTATAAATCCCTGCACTGGCTTAGTGCACTCTGACTTCTTGATAAAGACAAGCTCCTGAACCTGAGGCAGTTGAAGCCGTTGGCTCCAAAGGTTTGCTGTCTTCCCGCTGGGCAGCACCCAGCAATCAAGTCAGCTCTCATGCAAAGCAGGTGAACGCATTTTCCTACACAGCAGTTTCAGTCCAGCAGCACCCTCCCCGCTCACGTCTCAGGCTGCACCCAGAGCACGCTGCTCTCTGCACTCAAAGGCAAGCCTGCAAGCAAGCTGACGGGGAAAGCAACTTCCACATCTTTCCTTTCCACTGCTGTCTTATTTCCAAATTGTAGCACAGGCAGATTTTTCATTTAATTTTAATTCCCTTAGGTCTCTGCTGTAAGGTGGTGTTTTTTCCTTCTTCCCTGAATACCCTCAAACACTAGGCAAAAGGCATTTGGTCCAGATAAAAAAAGGTACAGGCTTGAAGTGACTCTGTAAATTCCAGAACATCTGTGGGATGACACTGATCCAAAAAGATGAGAACAGGCCATATCACCAGATCAGCCCAGAAGTGCAAGCCAAGGAAAAAACCAAAACACAGCTATGATATTTGCAATTCATTTTTGTTTCTTTAAAAGTAGAGAGGCAAATACAGTACGAGTAAAATAGTGAAATGTGAAGGAAAACATCATACAAATGGGAATATGACCTAGAATTAAAAATCTATAGTGTAAATAAGGAGTGGATAAGTTATCTGCTGAGCTTTTGGGTCTCCAGAAAGAAAAATGATGGTGATGGTACCCGCAGGGTACACAGAAAAACCACAGAAGATGGCCCAGCGCCTTTACCATGCACGGTGCTGCAGGAAGCATTAGGACTCAACTGCTGAAGGACGTGATTGAAGCTGCGTGCAGCACTGTCGCTCCCTCCATTTCACTATCAGGCTGCAGAAAGGAAACTAAATGAGCTCTTAAAACCACGCAGTCTCAGTCAGCCCTCCCCCAGACTGTTGGGTTTCTGTGGAAAGCCCATTGCTCCCTGGGGTCATTTTCATTGCGCTTCAGCTCTTCCAGGAACTCAGACATGCTGACAGCAGGCCCTCCTCTGCCAAACACCCAATCACAGCACCGAGGGAGGTTTTTCTAAGGAAGCTAATTGAACATGTTTTATTAAAAAGAAGAAAAACCCAAACAGCTAACACCCACCACTTTGCTCTACGGGCAAATTCTATGAAACACAGAAAACCCAGAGGGCAAGATGCTATGCACAGGATCAGCTGGAAATATTGTTTAGGGAACCAGACAAAGCTGATGATGAACTTTCCCTGGGGTCTGGAAGGGCCATCAAGACCCACACCTGGCCTGCGCTTTACACCTTGTCAAAGGGGTGTCTCAGATTGGGGATCAATGTCTGGAAAAGGGGTAAAGAGGCAGTTTTATGCACACTTTTCAGTGTGAGCTGTTGGGCAAAAAATGACTCAGAATTCACCATGTGACGGAAATTGCTATTCACTATGCAAACCCATTAGCCGTGATTACTAGCACACCAAAGTGGTGGAAGTAAGGGCAAGGACACTGAGCACACCCTCTTTATTTGTAGAGCTCCAGTTGCCCTCTCTGTACTGTAGTAACTCATAAAGCAACCTACATTCCTGCTGCACCGAGGTTCTGAAATTAATCCAAACATTACCAGGACACAGAGCACCGCAAGGTTGGGAGAGTCATACTTTGATTACCTAAAAAGTATGAGGGGATATACCACTGGGATATACACAATGACCCAATTCAGTCCCACCTCTACTCTTGACAATCCCACGCAGAAGCGGAAGGCTGTCTCAGCAGGCCCCAGAGCACACATGGGGCTGCACAGGAAGGCACTCCTCAGGCATCAGCCATGGTCTTATGAGCCTGGGGACACAGGGGCCCGCAGAAAGCTACACAGCTCTTGGCACCCAAGCTGCCATCACCATGGCCATATAGCGAAAGAAGCTCAGAATAGCTCCGGTTTGAGCATCTCTGCAACATGACTTGTTGCTGTATGCAAACATCTCTCCGGACTTTAAAAAGAGAACAGGTCGCTCACTGTTGTAGGTCACAGGTTTGGATGTAAAGATGGGGCAGATAGAAAACAAGCTTTGAAACCTCATACACACCATAGCTCTCACTGCGATGGCAAGATAAATAGAAATATAGTGACATACCAGTTATTTATAGCAATTGGCTTTCTACAGATTTTTCATCTGAGGTTTTCTAAAGGCTTCACAAAAACACAGCACAGGTATAATTTTACCATGGCTAGAACTTCTCCTTAATCCACATATAGATTCACAAGTCACTAAAGATTACATATAGGAATTAGTCCATACATGTCTATCCCACAAAAGAAAGACATTACTAGGCAGCACCTCTGAGCTACGTTAGGAACTGGTAGTCGGGAAGTGTTTGCAAGGAATTTATGGAGATGAAAGACACTATCCATAATTGTAGGCTAGACAGGATGCAAACATTATTGCTCACTTTTTTACATTATATTGTCTCGGGCTCTTTGTAAGTGCACATCTCTCCCACTTGCACAGAGGATCTCCAATCCTCTGCAAGGTGGAGGGCTTGGGCACACCTGAAAGGCAGACAATCACCAAGTTGAAGGATGAACAGGGTTGAGACATCTTCAGTGTCTCCCTGATATCTTCTGTTATGGGAGTAAATTCGCACAAAGGCTTGCGTAGCTGCCAGGTTCATGAATGCGATTTAAATTTCTCTAGAAGTTACAGCTAGAAAACTGTTATAAACCCCCTACTATTTCTGAGCAGGAAACACCCTAGAGTCGCTACAGATGTGGCTGCTCTCCTCAAGAAGACCTAGGAGCAGGGAAGGAGAGCTCATTGCAGATGTTCTCACTGTAGCAGATTATCCAACTGCAACATCCCATTTGCACCCAGGCAGTTTTAGAGGCTCAGCGTTTCCAGCTGTGGGTTCAGCGAGGGCTGTACCAGCTCGGGTTGGCCTCTGCATTGTGATTTACTGTTATCACAGATGGTTTGCACAGCCTTCGAGCTGCTTAAACACCCCCTTTGGACTGGGAAGCACCAATAAAGACAACTGCTAATGCATTACTCCAGGATATTGTGTTGCTCCTAAACCTTTTACCTGCCTCTATTCCCTCCAACCTTCTCCCACACAGTCTCATGCAACAGGAGAATAAACTAACAAGCAAGAAGGCAAACAAATAGGGAGAGATATACAGTATCAGGGGTGAATTAATACATTGGCACTAGATCACGTTGCAACCATATGGTGCTGTGAATACCTTTGGAAGCTTCCCATCCATTGCTGAGCAAGAAATCTGCACAGGCTTTCCCCGAACACCATCCGAGAGCCAGTTTGCAGGGAAAAGCCTCTCCCAATGTGCTCTTTTCAGATTGGACAGATGTCTCCTACGGCTAAAGAAAAAGGGAGTCTCATGCCTTCTGCACCTTTCTTAGGTAACCACAAAGAGATAGGAACAGTTTTTAAACATTATGTTGCAACTATTCCCACTTCTTTCCAACTGCTCCAAACTCCCTGCTGTGCCAGCCCTTGCTGGATCCATGGACTCCAGCAAGCAGGATTTTCCACTGCAACTCTTGGCACGACAACATGGCACAGAGAACACCCAAGAGGGGAATTTAGGAACCAAAATAGCATGTGGCACAATTCAGTCAGCCAAAGCGCCATGGACAGCCAGCCGAAGTAGCAGAGGATGCAGCCACGCTTAGACTCTCAGTCCCAGGCATTGCTCATCACTCGCAAGGAAACCTGCCCAGGCAGGACTTAACTATGCATTTAATGTCTGGAAGAGAGGGGATTTCTTTGACAGGACAAAGGAACTATTATTGCAATATATCTGTATGTTTAGGGAGGGGTAGGATCTGTTTGCTTTAGTATACCAGTTTCCCATAGGAAAAGCAAGCTGATCATCTTCCTTATCCTTCAGATTAGGTAACAAATTCATAAAAAGTCAACTAATTAACAGCTACTTTGAGGAATCTTTGCACAACTTGTTTGAAAGCTAACAGATGGAAAAGTTGAGACTTGTTTCACCTTTTGGAGATACACATAATAGAGTTATGTGCAAACTTCACACCATACATTTCCTAGAAGGAAAGCAGATAGAAACCGCAATAATGGATGTATCAAAAATCACTCAAGACTTCACAAACAAAAATGATAAATGCTCTACTACTCTACTGCTGATCTGTGATAGCAACAAGAAGTTTATGTCATCAAAACCCCCCTCTGTATTGTCAGTAAGTAACATCTGAAATGCGGGTTCTATCCACGCAAGCAGTAGCTGCTGACCCTGCATATAACTGATGTGTGGCACCTGCACGTATTTATGCCAGTTGCTGCAACGGAAAGAGCCAGAAGCAATAAAGATTTCTTTTTTTCTTAAACTTGGTATAGAATTTCTTGGCTGCCCTCAGCTCCACCCTGTCTGTTTGCCGCAGAAAAGCAACAAGTCACAAAACCAAGGAGTCCTGTGCATTTTAAACATGTTCCTGCATCCAAAAGGAGAATATTTGGGGAAGGAGGGGGAAATGGAGACATGAAATAAAAATCTACTTGCGCTGTTCTGTTCTCCCTACATTCAGGCACAGTGAAGACATTCGAAAAGGCCTGAGCTCCATCAAAGCAGACCATCTATGAACAACCCAAATATATTGCTCTCCCAGTCCCCCAAAGACTTAGTATAGAAAAGTGACTAAAAAGAAAATGAACCTGCTAGGAGAAAAAGGAAGATTCCAGATGAAGAGTCTGCAGGAAACCTTCGAAAGATGGCTGCTAAGTGTGTGTGCTGTCATTCATCAGAGCCTGCACCAACTGCACACCAGAAAAGTCTCAGGAGCCCACGAAGCAGCTGTGACAAGGAGTCACCCGCCACTGAGCGGTCAACCTTGGGGTAAAAAAGCACCGCAGGGAGGAAGCAGCATGTACAGGGAGATGGGTTGAGGGAGGGTGGACTCTGGAGGGCCTGAATTCAGGATTTCAGGTGAGTAAGAAGCGTGCAGGGCTCCCTCCACGTCAGGGGCAGGAAGGATACTCTCTGTGCAGCCAGGAGAGCGGCTCCGGCCTGTGGCATCGGGAGATTCCCAGGTTCTGGTTTGGCTCCCGGGTGCCCATCCCCACTGGGTGCCCCCCCACCGGCCCCCCAGAGGCAGAAATCTCTGCTCGCACCTTCACAGGGCGCAGGAAGTTATTATCCTGGCGCAGTATTGCAACCCTTTCGTTATCTTTCTAGGAAAAAGCAAAGCCTTTTGATCTCCTACCAAAAACTAAAAAGCAAATGAAATGTTAATAAAACCTTAATAAAGAGTTACTCTCCTGCATTTTAATTAGTTGTTCATAGAAACCAAACACATTTAATAGACTAAGAAAATGAAAGGCAACAAGGAACTTGGCTTTGATGGAACAGCTCTCCAGCAGCATAATCCTGTGAATCTATTAAGGTCTTTTACATGAAGAGCAAGAACAGCTGCCTCCCTCCCCTCAAAGACAAGCATATGCTTCTTCCCAAAGCAAGGGCATATGCGAGCAGAAAAGATTTTGCTAGCTCTCATTTTATGAAAGTTTCTCCACAGTGGAAAAATACACAAGAAAAATCAAAAAAATGGAGAAGAGGAAAGGCTCCAAAGCAGTATTAGGAAGTACAATCAAACACTAGAAGCAGGATCACAATAAATACATGGGAACAAAGAGGTTTGGGGTCTGACTTATATCTTAGAGGGGCATTACACGTAAAAGCAAAGAAACAATCTGCTGTGATGTCTAGGGGAAAGCTGACAGCAGTAAATGAACAGCCCCAGAAGACAACATACTTGCTGGATGGAGCACAACATGCCAGTGCTGTGGTTATCAGATCAAGACAAAAAAGAGCAGCAAAATTTCGGGTCAGAGTTGGAACAGAGTCAATGAGTAGGACAAGACTTGAAATAGTGTGCAAAATGATAATATCCCAATAAAATTCATGGGACTGATGATGTCAAGGCCTAAGGGACCCATCTGGCCTGGCCCAGAGGAAGGTCAGAAAAAGAGACTCCTGCCTCCTCTCTTTGAAGAGCTCGCAGTGGGTTAGATCACCTCTTCCAGGAAAGCGACCCTTCCATGTGTGCCCTACACAAAAACAGAAAAGTAGGAACTATCTGCAGCCCGCAGCATCGTTACAGTGACTTCTAAAAGTATCCTGGAAGCCAATATCCAACTTGAAAATTTCCTCTCCTCAAATCTCTGCTAATTTGAAACCCATCCAGACCAACTCAGTAACCACATGTAGAAGATGTATTTAAAGTCCAGGGCTGTGAGAAATTCACTCCTCCCAGGCTGCCAGCAGCATGTGAAATAATTTTATCTTGTAAATGAGCAGTAAGAATAACATTAATTTGTCAGTGTCATGCTGAGCGTTTTCCTGAGAAGCTCTGCAGGGCTTGGGAGGAAAGTTCCCATCATCTCCTGCTTTGGAAAGAGGGAGCGTGCAGCAGCCCTGAACCCAGAACAGGCAAACGCCTGGTGAGAGCCACAGCAGTGGGGAACAGAAAGTGCGGGACAGCAGCACAAGCCAGGCTCAACCTCAGTTTGCTGCTTCTTGTTTTATTTATTCAAGGTCATGTGGTTGTGGGAGGTTTCAGGGTCCTGAAATCTCCGTCTGAGCTTCTGGCACCCTCTCCGACTCCCACCAAGGAGATGATGACTGATGGCGGGAAATTTTGACCTTTTAACTCCATATCCCTTTTCTAAATTCCTGCGGTCACTACTGGTATCTCCTGCATAGCGAACTATTTCTCCCTCTCCCCCAAGAAGCCAAACAAATTACTGTAGTACAGTTGCGAGCGGGGCATAAATCTCCAAGCCTTTGTGTCTGGTAATCTTCCCAGTGCCATCGTGTGACTCCAAACTTTTGCCCCTTGCCGCTGGGGAGCCCCTGGTCACTGGAGGAGCTCTTTTGCCATCCTTGGAATGGCAGCGAGAATTCCCTGAAGTGTCCCGCGGGGCTCATGGACGCGGTTCCCAGAACTGGCGGCTGCTGACTCGGCTCGAGCTCTTCCTAGAACTGCTGAGGCCTTCCCTCACCCCCCAGGGCTGGGGGGGACGGGGAGAAGCGGGGCCGAGGAGGGGGAGGAGGGATGAGAGGAGAGATGCCACGTTGTGCAGACCCTCCAGCACTCCAGACATCTCGCTCTCCTTTTTCATGTGAATCCCAGAAGGATTATTTTTACCTTATTTTTAAGCCCTGGAAAGCACGGGGATGAGCCCAGCCGCAGCCTGCCTGGACTGGCAGCGGCAGCTCCCACCTCTCCCCCAGCTCCCCTGCCCAGCACTGCCTCCCTGCTCCTGCCATACGTCAGGTTTGCTTTCACTAATTCCAGCTCCTGCATTTGAAAACAATGCTGTATGAGGTGGGCGCCAGGCCTGGGCATCCCACCGCAACTCCTTTCCAAGCAACAGTGCACACTACACCGGGAAACACCAGCGGTAACAGATAGCTCTAAGAAGGAGATTTGCCACACACCAGTGAGGTTTGATCGAGGTTGAGCCCAACACGGGCAATCTAGGCTGGGAATGATCTCCATCACCAGCTCCCTGTGTGGCGGCTGTGTACCAGGGCTGCGTGCTAGGCCAGTCGTCTCATCACGCTGCTGAGAGTGCCCTCATTTTATAAAACAGCTTTTCTACATCATGGCTTTCTCAAGCACTCACACGGAGCCACCCCGGCTCCTATCTGCACTCTAAGTGGCTGTGTGTGTACACATCTCGCTATAAAATTTATTTCTAGGGAATAGATGTCTATGGCGTGAGCCAGGCATGTCTGGGACCAAATCCTTCTCTTAGTTAATCACATGTAATTTCTCTTGCTTCAAGAAAACTGTGCCAAGGTGATGGAGAAAGAATTTGGCTCACAGTCCAGCTTCTCCCAGCACAGCATTTAGCTGCAGACAGACTTGGGGTTTTCAGAAGGAAGCTCTTTGAGCACCTGGCTGGAAATTAACAGCCAGAAAAACCCAGAACACGGTGGATGAAAATTAGGAGCTGAAAGAAAGTAAATAAACTAAATGCATTTCTCTGCTTCGACAGCACACGTTTCTCCTTCAATCATCTGCGTTGCACTGAAAGGTGATGATATTGCTCCATTTACAGAGTTTTTCCTGGCCTGTCCTCAAGGCCACAATACAGTCTGTTTATTTGGTTTTCATAAGGTCAAAGAAGCATATTTGGGTAACACAGAAAGTTTACTATGGACTTTCACCTCCGAGATCTTAAACCAAGTGTGACAGCTGCAATGAAAAATATTTACTGCTGTTTACATATATTACGGGGGGGCTTTTGGAAGAGAGAGGGCTTTCAGTCTCATTCCACAACCTTCTCAACAGCTGTTTAAGAAATTATTTATTACACACAAGAGGAAAAAGAAGAAAATTTCAAGATCTAGACTTTACGGTGCTCCCAGAACACATTGCTGATCCTCCTGAGCCACGGACCACAGAGAAGCCAGGCACATCCAGGGAGTTATTCACATTGATCTGTACCGAAGAATTCTAGCAATAAATACTGTTATTACGGATCACATACCTGGAGCTACTGTGCTCACGTACTACTTTAAATAGGTGGGCAGAAGCCGCAATGAGCAAGTCATGTGTAACACTGCCTATTCCATGGGAGCCAAAAAACCGCTGGCATCGCTTATCAGCTTACTTTATCTGGAAACCTCAACATGCTGGAACTTCATGTACTTACACACCCTGCGCCGCGGTTTGTAAAAACAGGCCATCAAGCATGCTCACTACCCAAAAGGTGGTCTGTCCTGCTCTCCACATTCCCAAGCGCCATGGAATATTTGGTGACGTTCTTTTTCTGTTTGTAGGGGCCACGGAAACAGCCAGAAATCAAGGATTGGGAGCCTGACACTGGTCTACAACTTAGTCTCACTTTTCCAGAAGGAACAACTGCAAAGAAAACCATCCCTCCCTACCCAAAAGGAGAACAACCAGCAAAATTCCACACTCCTGAGACACTTCCAGAGGTCAGAACACGCTGGATGGGGAAGGACATGAGCTGACGTTTAAGTCCCACCACCACTGTCTCTGGCCAAACCCACGCTGGCTTTGACCCAGCAGCAGCACAATGACTACAGTGACCACACGGAAATGCAGATTCCGACTTCCCTCAGATCCAAGCCCCTCTCCACAGAAAGGGAAGAAGAAAAGACATGATGAAATACACTCTGATGTCACCACAGGCATCATCGCCATCTGTCTTATACCAGTGGTTTTCAAGCTGCAGCCCTCAGAACATGGGGTTTTTCCATGGATTACTGATGACATCCACGAAAGATGACTAATTAGAGGAAGCCTACTGTCAGGAAGATTTTCTGATGGAAAGTTTTGAGTTACTCATGTCGAAAGTGTTGACAACCAGTACCCTAGGCAATGAGTAGCAAACAGTTTCTCCGAGTCTTTGAATGCCTTGGGTGGGGGCTGACAGGTGATGCTCTTCCTCCTCCCACCTACGTACTGAGTTACAGTCACTCCTTCCTAATTTAGCTCCGCCTGTTAAATTCCAAGCAGCTTCCTTAAGTAATCACCTCAAAAACTGAGATGACAATACAACAGATCCTAAATTCTCCCCAGATGGCACGTTCTTAACCCGCTTTGACTGCCCCAACATCATGTAAGCAGAAAACCTTCTTCAAGTGACAGAACAGCATCAAATGAGCCAGCAAAAAGCTTTAAGGACAATTATTTGCAAAAGGTGGCAGCTGGGCCTTCTCAGATCTACTACAATGAACCTACCTATTAAGTATTAATGTATAGTATATAAGGAATAAATATCTAGTATTTACCATAAGCTTATAGCTACATAGGAAATGTCTTCAATCTCCTTTTAAAGTTACAGTTGCTGTAACTCAAATGGCTATTAAGTTACAGACAATAGGAAACATTTTTTCACTGAAAGGGTTATTAAACATTGGAACAGGCTGCTCAGAGAGGTGGTGGATTCCCCATCCCTGGAGGTGTTTCAGAAAAGGGTAGATGTGGTACTGAGGGACATGGTTTAGAAGGGGTTTTTGTCAGGGTAGGTTAATGGTTGGACTTGATGATCTTAAAGCAAATTTACCGATATGAGAGATACTGACATGATTTTACTGATGCGAGAGAAGACAGACGCAGGAAGCATTCCAAGAAAACAATTTTTTTTCTTTCTATTTAGAAAACCAGCTATTTTTTATCTTTCATTCCAATTCCACTAGCCAAAACAGTGAAGCTTTGAATCCCAGCAGCAAAATATAGGAAAACCAAACTAGATGTTATTCCACCCTCCAGGTGATGCAAAACTGCACAGACCGAGCACATAACTCTTCCTTTGTGTACTGACGTCTTAATACAGACATTACCATCACTGCTACCAATTTGCATACACAGCCGTACTCAAGCCTGGGAAATGGTTGTTCCTAATTCCTTCTCCACAAGTTTAATTGTGCCGCTGCTTTGTCTTGCCTATGACAGGACCGCAGAGCTTCCACCTTTTTTCGGAGAACGGCTGATTAGCTGAACAAGACGTTCCTTTCCTACTTCTTCGTTCTGGACATACTCTTTCTGCAGCCATGAGGCCAAACTGCACAAACTATAAATAATACCTAATCCTCAAGATGGTGATTAAACTTGCTCGTTATTGCTACAGCATCAGAAACCTGCCTCTTACACCACGTCCCACGTGATGGAGGTATATGAAAGGAAGCATCTAGGAGAGGAGAGCAGGTCTGCAATAGGCTTTAGGAACTACCCCCTGAATTCCTGATGAGCCAGAGAAGCATTTGCCGCCAGCACAGAGGATGGAGCTGCTCGCATCCCGACCTGCCCTCCGCAGCCCTGCCGAGGACGGCAAGATGCGGTGAGTATTCACTGAGGGCAAAGTGACCCCGGCTGTACCGTACGCCCGGCAGCTTTCAAAAAAGCTCTCGCACGCTTACTTACACACAACGTAAAGCACAGAAAGGAGTAAGCAGGCTGACATTAGCTGGTGACATGGAAATTCAATAAAATACAGAACCAAATGCAAAACCTATGCCAATTCACACACTTTTGCTGCTTTCTTTCCGCATTTTATTCAGACCATATTCCACTCACTCTCTTCTTTCATAGTTGCTGTTTTCACCCTTTTCACTCCCTGCATTGTTCCCACTCTTTCTTTTTAAAAGAAAGTAGCTCCTCAGTTGATTGCTAGACTCCACAGATTCCCTCAGCTTCTCAGGTCTTTCATCACACGTTCCCTCCCCATTTTACCCATTTTCCACAGGGGACTTCCAACATCCTTTATTTCCCCCAATTAGTTGCCCCTGTTTTCTTCAATGTAAACACACAAACACGTTCTAAACTAAAAGGAACAGCCACTGCAAATGCAGTCAGTCATTTGCCTGACCTCATACCACTGCATGGTTAAAAAAACAATTTAAGAAAACAACAAAAAAAAATCATCATTCTTGCTGTTTTCCATGCCCCTCCCTATTTCTTCTGCATTTTCAGAGCTCGAGCATGAAACCAGCTGGAAGTCTGCCCAAACAGACCCAGCCCATTTCTCTATTAACTTCTCCAGCCACCGCTAATGTAACTGCTGCATTTTTCCAGCAAACCCCTCGTGCCACAGGCTCACCTCTCAGAGCTTAATTCTATCCACATCACCAGCGAGTATTTCTGCCCAGCTAGCATAAAATGCAAAACCATTTCCCACTGAGCTGGTTTTCAAAGAGGGTTTTGATTGCCAGGATTTGCTTTATCAATACTCAAAAACCATCCACTTGCCTGTTTTCACCTCCCAGCTACAACTATCATAGCTGGGCAGCCGTATGATTTATCACACCAGTTTCCCCTTTGCTGTGACGAACTGCAGTTCACCAGTGGGGTTGCTGGGATCAGGACTTGGGGAAAAAACCCTTGAAAGCCCGATCCAAGCATATTGCACCAATACTCAGTGATGGTAGGGCACCAGTGCTAATTACTTCACTGCCAATCAGTTTATCAGAAGCACCCAGCCAGCGTGCTCATCTTTCAAGTCCTCTCCTATGTCTCCAAGCGCCCCACCTTGCCTTCCTCCGCTGCCAAAACATCTGGGTGGCCCCTTCTCCTCTCACAGTGCAGTTTAAAGAGATGACAAAGGCTCTAAGTAAAAACATAATAAGTTCTAATTAAAATGCAGTGGAAAACAGAGCAAGAAACCACGGTGTAATCTAAAGATGCTTAAGGTCCAGATTGGATCATCTTCGCTGTTGCTTAATGGAAACCTTGAGCTAGTGCCTATCTGGAAGGGCAGAAGGCAGCTGGAACAGGGCAGCATTGGAGAGCTGCGTTCATTCTCCTCCCTTTCTTAGGAAGGCTGAGGCAATTAAACTAGATCCAAGAACTCCTCCTTCTCCATTAACATTCATCTGCCACTGCTTTTTTGCACGACAGGCCCTCCCATCCTCTTTCCTGCGGTCACTTCAGCCAGCAGCCAGGCTCTTCTAGGAAATCAGACAAGACAAGAGCAGAATCACTCATCTGCCAACCACCCAATCATACAGCAGGGGCAAGAGATTGTAAGAGGAAACTCAGTTTTTAAAAAGAAGCTTTTTACTGCTTCTTGGGATCTGGCTTCTGTGTAGAATGACACACAAAGAAACTCTTACAACACATACACAGTGAGGAATTCAGATTAGGGAAGTACAGAGAGAAGCGGAGACAGGTCTGAACCAAGCTTGAAAACTTGCAGATCCTCAAGCACGTGTTGTAAGATGAGAGCAACAGGCTGTTACTAGGAACTAGGAGGAAAAAACAACCCCTTTTAAATCCTCCTATTTGAGGAGCTGTGAACACTCAGTTTCAACTATTTTTTTTTTTTTTAGATAGATAATCTCCATGATTTTAACACTCAAATTTGAGGTGGGAGGGGGAAGCAAATGACGGCCAACATAGCAAAGCAACCCAGATGTCACCAGGGACAATCTGGAGTAACTGACTGTGAATGGAAAAAATGAACTCATGTATTTTAAAGAGGTGAATTCAACTCAAAAATATCAAAACCAGAGAGAGCCATAAACTGTCACGTCATTAATGTCTTGTAGACCTATTTTCAATACTTCTCATTCATATTGCATGCGTATGCAAAAAGAGTGGCAATGCACTTTCATGATCTTAAATCTCAGATGGGTTAAAAAAAAGCCGCTGAAAAACTTCGTAACTATTACAGTCTGAGCAGCAGCATTGCATTGTGCAGTGCTGGGAATGCTTATTTACAGGTTGCTCCCTGCAGCCCACCTAGAGAACAAGGGATTGGGGGATTACAACTCATAGGATTATGAGACAAACTTGCATTTGATTTATCGAGTAAAGCTTTCCAAAGCTGGTCATAAAATTTCTCTTCATCTCCTCCTGCCTCATACACAGCCAAATACAGCTACACCTGAGAGCGCCTTTGCCATCCTCTCCAGAGGCTGGAATTCAATTCCAAAACTTTCAAAGGCTGCAGAGTGCTCATAAGTGCACAGGGGGCAAATACACACTTACCCAAACTGCAAGAGATAGGAAAGATGAATAAAACAGAAAATATGGCACAGTTTGCTACAGGTTTGGTTCATGACTCAACAGTTTGTGAAGTCTGCCCAGGAAAGGCTGGCAACCTGCAACTGATGTAAAAATAGTGTCTTTTTTAACAAACGCAGAGCCAATCAAAGCCGCCTAACAAATCCACTGAACTTCAGGTTGTTGCCGGATTGCGTTGCAACATTTTGAAACTTCCCAGAAGAAAGCTTTCATCCACAGGACAGAGCCATTTGCGCAAACCAGAAATATCCGCTGCTGTCAACACAGTGAATTCTACGTACACACGCGCAGCCGCAGAGACCATTCCTCCTTAGCAGGCGGGAATGATGCTTCTTGAACATCTACACACACGCGTGCAGCCACACGCAAACATAGCAAACTGCGTGCGCATGTGTTTATTAAATGGTACTAGCAAAAGCTTCGGTAAGAGAAAGTTGCAGTCATGAACTCATCAAAGCAAAGAAACAAAAAAAACATGCAGCATCACTCCTCAGGGAAGAGGGTATGGAGAACAGGGAGTCTGCAGATTAGATTTTTCCTGGGCTCTGATGACTTTATGGGAGAGACAGGTGAAGTGAAACCTGACCAGGGTAACTTTAGCCAGAGAGAGTGAGATAGAAATAAACAGTATTATTCCTGGAAAGAGGGAGTAGTAGCTGTCCCTCTGCCAAAGTGCACTCCAGTCCAGAGCCTATTAGCTGCGGATTCCTTTCTGCGCTCCACCTCCCAGCGTCAGGGCAACGGTCCCGGGTCTTGACGTCAAAGCTGCCTTTTGTTTGCTGCACAGACTTTCCCCTTTTTGCAGGTTTAGCAGACCGAGGCATGGAAGCAGCCAGGCAAAGGGCTCTACTCTGGCCAGGCCTGCAAACTCAACACGAGCCTCCAGGGAAAGTCCTCTCCCTACATTACTAATGTCAATCTTTCCAGCGAAAAAAAGAAAAAAAAGTAGTTCAGTATGTCTAAATTGGTTTACGTCTAAATTGTCCTCTTGCTAACCTTTCCTTCCATTCGTGCCCTGGGTTTTATCTGTTGCGGTTTTATCTTGCGTTATTTAGAGCGCAAGAGCTGCCAAGCAAGGACTCTTTCCATAAGCATAACACAAGACTGTAGTCAATCTTTCCAGCGAAAAAAAGAAATTCGGAGAAAATCCTCACAGAGACAGGGGATAAACTCCCAGTGTTTCAGGATAGTACTCAGGGATATCAGAGGGGGAAGGAAGAATGAGACCAGGCTATTACGAAATCCTTCCACCTCTCTGAACTTGGGACAGCCAAACTGGTTGTTTTCCAAAGTTAGCAGAGGAGCCTCTCCTCCGCTGGTCACGATGACTCGGGCACATACAAGCCATTCCTTGCCCTTCGCATCCACCTGACTGCCTGCCCCAAAACACAAGCTACACTGTGGGAGTACAGGGGAAGGACTAGCTGTGTTATGCCAGGCTTCTCCTGCTAAAGAGGCCCTTTAAGATACAGTTATAGCAGTCAAAGCAAGTTTATGACGTTCCTAATATAAACGTGACACTCTATTATATCCTATAGCTTTTTTTGTTTAAAGGCCAAAGATTGTAGGTCAGTAAAGAGCTCACAAAAACAAATGGAAAAAAGCAGTCACGTAATACACACAAAAATGGGCATGGTAATCAGCTGCTACGAATTTCCAAGAGGAGATGCCAGTCTTCTCACGTTCTTGGAGTTAAGATCTGACCACATCTGTAACACTTCCTATCGACAGCAATGAACCTGACATTCGCTGGGATATTCCACAACAGGGCCCTCCTATTCCCCTGCTGCTGAGACTGCCCAAACCATCCCCCTCCACCCAAAGCACCCAATGCTCTTACTCCCGTTCTCCAAACATAGGTGTGCTGCAGGCTCTCCTTTTTTCCCCCTTCTGAAAGCTTAAAGCTGGGGAACCTTTGGTATCTTTCCTTCTTGTAAGACTCTCAAACTAGTACTCGGCTTTGTGATTCTTGCATGAGTACTGTTGCTGGCTTTATATACCTGTGAGTGGAAAAATGTGACTATTATCTCCTGGCTAAGGCAACGGGCCATCACTGCTGGGATGCAGCATTCCTATGCTATTAGTAGTTAGCAAGATGAGCAGTGTATGCTCCTGGTAGTGAAGGAAAAAAAAGAGGAGTAAAGAAAAGAAAGAAGAAAAAAAGACCTTTCTATCATCTCTGCTGTCAGAGTAACCAAAAACTATATGCTCAACCCAAGTCAAAGCGTTTCATCCCTTGCAAAGTGTTAACTCGCAAGGCAGAATGGTTGCCTGCATCTCAACAGAGCCTGGTCGTCCCATACCATCCTACTGACCTATACAGAAAACCAGACTTCCCTAAGAACTAACTCACATCCAGTTCCCTGGGACAACTTGTTCACTAACTAGTGCGAGTAAATCCTCATTCAACAACACGCGTCCTGGGTCAGAGGAAGGAGGCCCAAGTGGAGCCTCATGCAGTCACACTTCCCTCCCCTGTCCTTCAGCCAAACTACAAGGCCACAAATAAACATGGGAACTAGGCGTCACATTTACTCTCTTTTAAGCTTCTACTGTTTTCAGAGAAGTCACGCTAAGGAAAATGGAAAGGCCTGTTCATTTTCGCTTGTTCTCTAACAGCGGGGATACACAAGCTAGCTGGTCAGTCAGACAACATTATATTACCGACTGAAAAGCACACATGGGTGGTATCGGGGGCAGACGTCAGGAAGTCCGCCAGCTGCTGCAGCCTGATCTAGAGCTCTGCATGGGAGTGCTCCACCAAACCGGGCTCTGACTTTCTATCACTGTGTCCTGGAAAGGCGCACTGCCAGTCAGGTCACTGTGGAGATAAGCAGGACCTTTTAGGCCTCATACAGATCCTTTCTCTAATATAAAGGCTTGAAAAAATTAAGCCCTGGGGATGACTAGCAGCTTAATTTATGTCACGCGGCGCACTCTAAAACTAGGCTGTGATACAGAGAGAAAGACTATTTCCAGGTATTGAAGAGACAGCTATTCCAGTAACTCAGCACTCCCCTCCCACTCCACCGAAGTAGGTGAGCGAGTGACACAAGGCTTATTCCAAGTGCTCTGAACCCAGGAGTCACGTCTCAAAAAATCGAGAGACTGAAATGCTGGTAGTAGGGGTGTCAGGGTGGAACGGCCGCATGTGGCTGGTTATTGGCCTTCACACAGTTTACTCTTCAGAGAGTCACATTTTCTAAGCTCTGTCACAAGGGCTCAGAATCTTCTTTTTTTTTCTTTTTTTTTAGGGAAAAAAAAAAAAAGACAATCATAGCCTATCTTACCATGAGAGAGAATTATGAATCCAGAAACAGAGGCCTGAAGAAAAACAGTAAGGATGCAGAGAGCTAACAACTCCCAGAGCATCCCCCTGATGCTGGAGATAGTTGAGGCTGGTTCCAGCTCTCAGAGAGCCAGCAGCAAGGCAAGCCCACCACCACTGCCAAGAAGATCTGCTTTCAGCAACTAGCTGGCTCCTGGGGCAGGACTTGTGCCACAGCAGCTCTGCCCACTCCCAGCTCCTTCCCCTTCTCTCCATTCCAGACTGAGATGACAGAGGAACAAGCTGCCTGTCACACGAGGGGGATCACTTGCATGTGTTTCATTTGTAGATAAATGATGGGGTGTTTCTGAGTTAAAAAGTACAAACGAGCCCCATAACTGAAAATGTTCAGCTAGATCCTAGCTGTCTCAGCAAGCCAAATAAGACTCTAGCTGCCGCCCCGGCACTGAGCAGTGAGCGTCTCTATTGCGTGTGGCCAGCTGAGCAGCGCTGGCTTCCCACCCAAAGTCAGGACAAGGAGCGCAGGGCAGGTGTCGCCGTGGCTTGGCGGCCACGGCTGCCTCGACTTCCTTGTCTGTCGTATTTTTTTGACTTGTGATGTCGGTGCAGAGACCTAAGGAAACAGAAGTCCTGGGAGGAAGTGAGTCAGGAAACCTGTACTGCATGGCAGGGGGAAGTGTGACTCAGAGCGCACGGTGCTCGCGGCGCCCTGGAGGAGGTGATAAGATTGTGTAATCCCCAAGATAACTTGCAGCACATCCTAATTCTGCTGATCCTCCCAGGGGAGGGGTGTCTCTGCTGAGTACTGTACATTAGCTGATTTCTTAGAATAAACTGTGACAGCTCCCTGTGAGCTCATCGCGTGGGAGGGGGGATGCTGGGCTCCCTGCCTGCACTGTCAGAAGAACGAGAAGCTCCAGAACCACTGAATTTATCAAGAGCACAGCAAAGACCTGGCAAACCTCTTGTTTAGTCTATTTGTTCTTCTTTCACAGACAGAGAGTAGGGACAGAAGTACTTGAAAGCCACAGAGGAACCAGCCATAAAGCAGGGGGGAATATTTAAGAAAGAGAGAATTTGAGAAGAGGACAAACGCGGTGCCCACAGGAGGGGAAGAGACAGTCTGTGTGGTCAGGACTGTGAGGGGACAGGCAGGGAGAGAGGTACGTGAGATACCAGGAGGAAAGAAGCCAAGAGTGTAGGCCAAACAAGGGGAGAGAGGAGGGCAGAGAGGATGGAGGAAAGATCTTAGGGAGAGTCACTTCGGATTGATGAGGAAGGTACAGCAAAACCAAAATGCCCCTGGGACTAGAGAGGAAAGAAAGGTTGCAGTGAGGGGAAGAGGCCACCATCCATTTTGAGTTCTCAGAACACACCAGAGCCAGAGTTCGCATTTCTGGGGCTCTGTTCATCTGTGTAACGGCAACCAGAGCCTTAAAGCAGGGGGCTTTACAAAAATCACCCTTTTTGGGCCTTACGGGACTGTCCTCGTTTCCTCACCATGAATGCAGGCACAAGCCACGTTAGCACTCAGAAGCTCAGCCCTTTGCCTGTGTCAGTACAGCACCTGGTGTCTCCAGACATGAGCGGGCTTCTGGAAATTTCTGCTGTACAAGTAAAGCTCCCAGGCACCTTGGGGAGCTTGATGCCAGCTGAACTTGCAAACTCCAACCCTCTGCTCCCCGGAGACAAAACCATGCCTACAAAATTCCTTTTGCAAACAAACTACTCTGACTGAAGCGAGAAGGGAGCGGTCACTGTCCCAGCGCAGACACCGCAGCCCACGCTGCTGCTACGCACCGGCTTTCACAAAATCTCCTCACAGAGTCAGAAAAGGCCCTGTCCTGTCCCAACTCACTAGGGTCAAAATGCGCTAAATAAACACAGCATGAGTTAGGGAAATCCAGGCCTGGTTATACAGAAAATTCACTCTCAAGAAGTATCATTTTCAGAAGGGGCTGTTCTGTGCTCCCCGGGAGAGCTTCATGCTCCCACATGCAGGTACACTCCGGGGCTGCAGCTCCACAGATTGCTCATCTGAAGCAGATCGAAACTGAATTTCAAGCACTGTTTCAGAGTCCTAACCGTGCACAATATTACACTAAAAAATACCATACAGTCTCCCAACTGCAAATTTGCTATGCTATTTACATGAGTCCGGAGCCAGAAGTGATCAAACCCTCAGTTTCAGAGACTTTTACCCCCAACGGAGGGGCAGCAAAGGTCCTGGCTGAGATTCAGAAAATCCACTTCTGCCCCAACCTGTCAGCTATCCTGAGACAAAACATGATGTGTCCTTGGGCTCTGGGTACCTTTTCTCCCTTTTTTTTGCCTCACTGGTTTTGAATGCAAGCATCCCGGGCGCTGGCTGCTGGACAGTATACGCCTCTAATATTAAATGCATCCCAGACTGCAAAATGCTGAATGGTTCTGTAATGGAAATAATAATGACTACTTTAAGTTTCAAGCCTGGTATTTCTAGGACAAATGTCACAGCTCATATGACCTAACGTCACAGGGCTAGCGAGCCTGGGAAGAGCCGTGTATAGGAACTGTGCGCAGGGGAGCAGGCAACCGAACTTTTTTATTACTTCTGGTAATAAAAAAGTAACATTTTTATCACAAACCCAAATCAAAGGAAACTCTTGTTCCTCGTCTATGAAAATTCAAGACTGCTGGAAAGCCAATTTGTTGGAAATCTGTGATAGTTATCGTAGATTCAGTGGGACCTTATACTGTAATTCCCTATTTCACTGTGACCAGTGTGTTACTCGGGCATAGGACAATTCCATTTTGTTCCTGTAGGCAATAGCCATAAAGCCACAGTGCAAGGACCCAAGCTCTTGGTATCATGCTTTCTGAGCGTCTGTTAGTTATTCTGCCCCCTGCACACACTCACCCACCTTGTGGGCACAGCACAGGGGTGAAGCTGTGTCCAGCCGAGCAGGTACTCACGGGTTTTCGTTTAAATGATGTTTTGTGAACCTGACTCAGCTGCTGACACCTCCTCACCACACAGGATGCCCGCACTCTTTTGCAGAGGCTCTGTTTTTCCCTTTGAATCTGTTCTAATAGGAAAGCATCGGGTGGAAGAGTTTCTTTTTCTAGTTACTGTTTTTCAAGATGCTGCCTGGCCGAGATCAATTCCAAGAACTGCGGCAGTCGAACAAAGAAACTTTTACAGGCTCATCAGCAGCATGAACATCACTGCTCTGGCAACTTCCCACGCTGTAGCAAGAATTTGCACAAACCCAAATGAGACCACACGCAAGAGAAGGGCTGAGCAACGCCTGCAGGGAACCGCCAGCACCTGCACCTTCAGCACCTCTGCAGACACCGGAGGAGACGGGCAGCCTCCAGCACCCTGCCGTCACCCTTCCCCAGAATACGTGCTCCGGTAGAAAAACCTCCCCACTGCTGTTTATCCAGGCAGCTAACCAAACCGCAGCGCTTCCACGGCGGTGGCAGGGGGAAGGCAGGAGATAGGGTTGTTCGCTCAGTTCCCTCCCAAGAGGCCATACTCTCAGACAGGATTCACACTCTCCTCTGCCTCGCAGTACTACAGGTTGCTGACTATGAAGCCTAAAACGAACAGCAGTAAATAAATGCCTTTAGGGGACAGGATGGGGCAAAGCAGAGACTTGTAAGATCCCAGTGCTTCAGCCCTTCTTCCTTCTCCCCCCCATCCCATCATGCCGGGAAAAAATCAGTCACTTCCATGAACTCTGCACAGGCACAGAAATCATCTTAGAAAGTCACCTCATTACACGCAGGTACCAGTGCCAGCTTGGAAAGAGTGACTTTGACACCCCAGGTTGACCCAGCCCCTTCTCTTTCTCTCCTTCTTTGCCTGTACTTTGACAGACACCTATGTTGGTGTTCACGGTGAGTTTGTTTTCTTTCCCGGATCAATGCACTGGGGAGCTGAAATCAGGGGCCAGCCCCCACCAGAGCTCGACTGAGAAAGTAAAGCCCCCAGGCTGACCAAAATCAACCTGATGACCTGTGACAAGTGAGGAGTCTAAACCAATTTTAGGCACAGAGGGAAAGAAAGGGATTTTCTTTCTCCCCTGAATAAAGCAAGCCAAAAACACAGAAGGAGAAACATGTTTGGACTACTCGTCTCCAGCTAATTGCATCCATGGAAATAGCAATAGAAATGCCTACATCTGCTATGTTCTGGTCACCTTAAGCTGTTTTCTGGATCTCATCAGATTCATCACAGCCATCCAACTCAGACAAATTTGGCATTGAGGCTATGGCTGTGACAGTCACAGCTGTGCAATAACAAGCTTTGAGTCAGCCTGAAGAAAGAAGCAAATGAGTCGGTGCATTTCCAGTGATCCTGTAATAGTCTGTGTTCCCAGAGATGTCTCTGTCTGGGGACCCCAGAGGCATTAATAAGCCCCCACGATCCTCAGCTGAACCACGGTATCAGTACATCCTCTACCACACAGGGGACACTGAGCCACTGGAGAACAGTGCTTGGCCCCAATTCCGCAGCAAGAAGCAGAGTCCAAATCACAAGATTATAAGCTACAAACTCCTCACCCTTATTCGCAACACATATGCAGACCTTCATATAAGCAATTTCATTTAACTGACTGGAATTTACCCTATAGCATGCATAGTCTTTATACAGCTCTAAAGGCACGTTATCAAACATTTTGTGCCTCATGCCGTAGTTACTGACTCAAGGTGTACCTTAACCAGGACGATTTGGGGGGAGTCTGTGGCTGAGAAATTCTTTGCACTCCAAAAGGCACTTTGCTTACTGAAGTGCAGAGCACAGGGAGGACATGGCCAGGGAGCAGCCTGCCTGGCTGAACTGCTGCTCCTGCTTCAATTCTGATAGGCAAGATAAAAAAATAAAAGGTGGTTCTAGCACAAGTCTAGTGAACCTGAATTACATCAGGGACACATTTGGCAGATGATGTGACATTGTATTTCAGAGTGGCTCCCAGACACATGGCCCCAGAGAATGAAGAAAACCCTTGTCCTTTTCTAAAAGAACACATTTTGCAGCCTCTGTAGTGTCTCTTGGTGCAGTGAGGGTTAATCCAGGATAGTGAACAAGGGGGGATGCAGATCAGCTCATCTTTTCCATTCAAGCAGAGCCTGCTACAGAAAATGCTGGTTTCTCGATGCTTGGTGTCTCGGTGACTTCCAGGAACAGTGAGCTAAACTCAGCTGCTCTTCCCAGCACCAGCTGAGGGGGCGGCAGGGGATGGAACACAGCCCTGTTCTTGGAAGGCAGGAAAAAATAAGGCTCTGGCAGAGCTGTGCAAACTCTCCTCTCTCCCTCCTCCCCTTCCCAAAAGCCTCTTTCAGCATCTCTAATTCCTTGCGGTACAGCTGGGTTGGTTTTCCCTTTTATCAAATAAACATAAGAGCAATGCAAGAAAACTGCAGGCAATTCTCAAGCAGAGAGAGGTTAAGTTACTCAAATAAATAAAAGATAAGCTCATCTCCGTGAGCTCCCACATGCCCCATGATTTTCCTCAGTTTAGTGCATGACCTACTGTACTTCTTAACATTTTCCTGTTAGATAAACACAGAAAGCTACAGAACCATCCAGCTCATGGAAACTATTTTTGGCTGCTTTATCTTCATGCAATACAAATTCCAAGGCATGATTGGATATTTGGACTTCTCCCAGCCTGGCTGACTGTGAAGGGAGCAGACAGTAACCTCATTGCTATTCTTCTGTGGAAACAAACATCTTTTAGAGATGACAAGCATCTGGCTTGTAGGTACAGTACTCTGAATGAGATTCAGGGAAACAGAGCAGTCACCAGCTGCGAGGAATGTGAGGATAGCCTCGAGGCACACGAAAAAGGAAAACAGGGATCAGACTGAGTTTGTTTTATGGTTCCCCACAAGCTGCCCTTGAAATAGAAGGCAGCAGCACAACGCTGTGAATAGCTGGAGAAACCCTGCTGCAAGGTTTGCAGTCAGCAGCGCAGCTGGATGAGAATTCACACCATCTTTTACACAGACTCAAGTCTGGCCCGGCTGAAAAAAGAAAAGAAAACCTGGACAACCTGTGCTGGTAGGCCCCAGCCGAGCACCCAGCAAACTGGCTCCCTTGTTGGGCGTCTTGGCCAACGGGGCCGGGAATGAATGGGCCACGCGGCGGCTCAGACTAACAACTGGTCACCCTGGGCCAGGGCCATGGCGTGCTGCCATGGAGGCGCTGCAGGAGAAGCTGGTCCCGGAGATATACGGTAGCTGTTCAGCAGATAAGACGTCTGTCTCCGGCACAATCAGTCTCTCACCTGTTGCAAGTGTTCCGTGCACTTAAAAATGCTGTGGTTTTCTGTTTGTTGGGGGCTTTTTTCACCTGCTGGACAGAAGGAAAATGCCAATCTACGTGGTTACACAGGACTGAAGTTCCTGCAACGCCAAGGCCATAAGCACCTTTGGAAGACAGGCAGACTTCATCCTTAGCTTTCATGGATTTCAGGGCTATTAAAAAAAGGCACCCAGGGAATCGCACAGAAAGCAAGGCAGAGTCAGCAGCAAACGACAAGACCAGTTTACAGGTTGTTGAACATTTTCCATGTGCCGATTTCTAGACTCTCAGACACCACCTAAGAGACTGAAGCACTCTGCTGTCCCTCCGGGCCACCAGCGTGATGCACCACTTATCTCTGCTACCTCCAATTAGAAACAGGAAGCGAAGAGCTGGGCACTAGGCTCATTTTTAGCTGTGCAAAACTGTGATGACCCAGCTACTTGCCTATAAATCAATGCAGTTGTGCTGATTTACACTCTGTCGGAAATTGGTTCGTTAGCTAGAATTAAACAGAGGCCCAATCCACACCATTTAAATTTGAACAGTGCTCTTGAACACCCTGTTCAGTCCAGGAACTGGGATTTGCTTGGTGCCTTCCTATATTTAGCATACAGTAATGTAATTGAAGCAACAAAATTAGACCCACAAATAGACTGGTTTCTCAGTACTTAATCAACGACCTTTTCCTAGAACTGCAGAGGGCTGAAATTAAAAGAAAGGAATGTGTGGTAATCAGCCCCATGGAGGCAGGAGGAAACCACCATGAGTTTAAACTCCAAACACGCATTCTGGGCAGCTGAATGTACCCTTGTTTAAATTAAATGTGGCTCCACAGTGACCCAGGCCAGGGATTGCACGGAACGGTTCAGAGTGCGCAGCCCACGTACAAGGAATTTCTGAGCAGATACAACCCTTATGGTCTGCAATTCACTGTATAATAGAATGTCCTTGGACCTCTATCCTTAATGGACGAAGGAAGTGACAGGTCTGCGGTACATCTGCAATAATGCTAATCTGACTTTTGTGAACAGCAAGAGGATTAGAAAGGAGTGACTGAAAGGCAAACCTGCGTACAAACTGCAAAATGCACCAAATGGGCAGCAATCACACTGCAGCAGCACCCAACAACAAAGTGAGGAAAGACGGCAGGAGCCCATGGCACTGCGCTTGTTCAAATTCACTATTAATACCTCTTACAAGATAAACTAGAAGATTCCATCTTCTGTCCTTTTTTTCTTAATCTAATTTTATTGGGGGGCTGAAGAGGAGAAATTACACTTAAAACAAAATCTTTTTTCCGTCACCAGTTTTCATATTACTATTTGGAAAATCTCTTTGCATTCTAAGCTAACAACCGCTAGAAGAATAAGACAAAGAAAATACTCTGTAAGCAGCAGCATAGTCAGACATTTAAGAAGTGCTGAAATGCTTCAGAAACTGTCAAAGCTTGCAGCTGACAGTGAATGAAAGGGAGCTTCATTTTTATGTATATCTACAATATCAGCACCACAAGCCTCACAGTGCCAGTTAGGACATGCAAAGACACGGATGCAGAGCTAAGTCAGAGGAAGGTCTTTTAAAATACACTTCAGCGCTGTATTTTCTAGCTTTGGCAATACCCTTGAAGAGGTCAGTTGTACCTCCCCATCTCTTCTGCTTGCACTGCAACTGTCTGCAAACAGATGGAACAGCCCGTCACGCACAGAGCACGCCCCTAGAAATGTCCTCTAAACAGCTTCTGCCAAAGAAATTTTAGGATTAAATTTACTTCCCCCACATAGAAGCTACTGACTTCTCTTGGCAATTTTGTGCTGTGTAACGTGGGATCTCTAATGGATCAAGACAGACGAGGCAGAAAGATGAAGAGCTCCTCTGTGCTGGTTTCCTATACTGCATTCCCACCCCCTGCTATTGCGGGAGGCAGAGGGTGAGGGCAGAACAGGGAAAGTGGGAGGAGAGAAGTAGGATATGGGAACCAGAAAACAGTAGCATAAATTTAAATCAGCCATTGTGGCTTTGATAGACCCTGAGGCAAGACGGCTGAGAAGGAAGGGCCCAGCTCCCCTCCCTGCCGGCACCCTGCAGTGGAAAAGCAGCGCTGGCTCTAAAGCTGCACCTAAAAATCACTCACTCGGAGCTCCAGATACTAAGAATTCATTATGTAAAGCTGCATGAGGGCAAGTGTTTCTCGTACGGTGCCGATCTGATTCAGTGCAGGTCTACAAAACATTATAGCATAATTAAGCTTCCATAAATATGAATAATTCCATTTGTAATTTCATTTCTAGTTCCGTTCCTTCCATTCATCTATTAATTAATATTGCTTTCACATCATAATTAAAGATATCAGCTTGATAGTAGGAACTTATTAGTCTGGGAATGCTATTCATAATGAATGGTGACGAATAATATCAGGTGCAAATTGCAAAGTGTGAGAGTGCAGAAACTGACTGCCCCGACCTCCGAATTAACCTAACAACAAAAAAGCCTCTCTGATATTCACAGACACCAGCATTTCCTAGGAGAAAACTGAGAACAAATCATTTACTCTTAAACTACAAAACACTGACTGGAGACGTAAGTACGTTTGAAAAATACATGCCAAATGCAATTCAGTGAAATATACTCCAGTGTTTTAAGAAAAGACAAGTTACTTTTCTATCAAGGCATCATTAAGGAAAGAGAAGTGGAATTAGCGCCCCTGCCATTGTGGTGAACCCATGAGGGCTGAGGCCAGCAGAGCTGTGACAGAGGGCAAATGAGAAGCTGTGAGGCAAAGCTGATAGGGAGGCGGGGGACTGCGCAGAGGTATAGACAATAAATACCTTTTAGCATAAAATTCAAAGCAGAATCAGCATGTGAACTAGTTTAATGCTTCACCCTTAGCCTTGCCTTCTCTTCCTCCCCAAAGGCATGCTGTTCCTTTGAACGGGCTTTTCCTGACTGCTGCTCTCGCAGCAAGGAGCTCAAAGGCACTGGCTGCTAAGTGGCACTCAGGCATGTCGTCCCTGTGTCTTTGAAGAATTTCCTTGGGCAGTGTCTCAGACTTTTATGCTCCAGTTTTTTAGGCAGGAGCAGTCTGGGCATTCACGTCCCATTCAAGAGCAAGCCCCTGTCAGTGCCCCAGTGGAGACACAGACAGGATGTAGAAAGACCTTCCTATAGTTAATATCATAAATCCCTTTTTGGAGCAGCTGCAAAGATGGGAAAACTCCCTCAGCTCACAGGCATGCTCCCTCCAGAGCACCCGAGCCCTGCAGCTGGACCGTGTCATGGCAAGCACAAAAGCTCAACAGGGAGCGTACCTTTTCTCTAGCAGGGAGGCTCAAAGCTGTACAGATTCCATGCTCCCGTCCTAGCCCATCAAAAGAGGAATTACCGTTTTAGCATCTGCATCATCATTCAGAACACTTCCAAAGGAAATTAATTTGTAAGTAAGCAGGAGCTTAACTCACCGGTGGATAGAATATCCAAGAATAACCAGCACGTTGCCACCTACCACTGTCAGTTAATGCAAAATTGATATTGCTTTGGGGGATGACGGCTTTGAATCTCAGCCAGCTCACTCAATTCCCTCTCAAACCATCAGCACTTTGTGGCTTTTTTTGACCCAGAGCCTTTTTCTTTCGATTCAATGGCTCCGAACAACCTATTCCTAACGAAGCTGAAGTGTCATTCTGTCCTGTAAGAGTCACAAGAGGCCTTAAATCCAGCAGATGCACAAAGGGATCATTTCCCTCAGAGCTCTTGCCTAAGCCCACAGAGAAAGAAGGAGCCGGGGAAGAAGTCCTTCACTTTAAACTCCCCACATTATTGTTTTGTTTGATTAGTCCAGTTTCCCTTTTGGCATATTGAAACCCCAGGCAAAAATCCAGTGTCCTGGATCCGCAAACGACCTATCTTCTCAGCACCTCTTCTGGGGCTCTTGCCTGGAAGTTATCTGAACGTGTACTATTGCCAGTCAGTGTTTTATAACACTTTTTTCTGGAGGCCTAATAATTCAGAAATTAATTCATTATCCTCCTGTGATTCTAGTGTATTATTCTGCTGTCATCCAAATACAGATCAGAAATACTTACTAAATGCTTCTACTTATTTTCATCATCATTAACAATTGCACCATTTCCATTTCAAAGAAGCCTTACACAATTCTTTTTCTGTTTCAAGCTGAATGTTTAAATACTTTATCGTCCTTGAAGATAGCAGCTGAGGATAATTTTACATTTGCCTTTTCATTTCCAGTTTTCTGCACTTCATTTCTAATTTATATTAACTGTGCCCCACTCTCCCTCCCCTTTCACATTGCTTTTACTTTTTTGTTGCTAATGCTGTCTTTACCACTGAACAATGATCAGCTTTATGAAGATGCCTCTTTCCTGAGGGTAGAATCACAGTTCTTTGCCATATAATGCACTGCTCTTAAAGAACATCTAATTCTAATATTTTTTTCCATCTCCCCAAGTTTAACTCAAAAAGTCTTTTAATTTTGGGCAAATTATATGTTACATTATCAGTTGGGAAAGTCATCTTTTTAGTTAGATTTATCTTTAACAAGGTCACCATCATGCAGATACTACCAACTTGCAATCTAGCTCTGAAATCCTTTGCTCCCAGATGAGCTGGGTCTGTTAACACACTATTCAATGATTCATGGCACTGAACAAGAAATTGTTGCTTTCGGCATTTGATTAAGTGTTTGGTCAAGTTGTTCCCTCCTGGCACCTTCGCTGAACCATCTTGTGCAAGCCAAAAACAAACCCCCGCTGAGCAGCTAGCCCCAAGATCCCTCCAGCAGGCTGAAGTCAGGCCCATCACCCCTTCTGCCCAGGAGACCGGGGTTTTCACCAAATCTCACTGTGGGAACACTCCTGGCCACAACATCTCATGCTGCTATTCCTAGGTCAGAGCATGAAATGACTCTTCCAAGTTCTTATATATATAATTGACATTGGGAGGGATCTCTGGGTTTCATTTAGTCCATCAAGTTTCCTCACAGCAGGGATAACCTCCCAATTAGACTGGGTTGCTCGGGTCTTTGTCCCTGTGAGTCCTGACACTCTAGGTCTGCAATTAGGCTGCAAAAGAGGAGACGTGAGACATATAGGGAAACACTCAATACTGGAATAAACTGCTGCATTTGCCAATGGGCTTTTGCCATTTGTAAAGTGAAAGTATTGCTACAAATCAGGACGTTTCACCATAATTCTTAAAAGCCAAACTGGTGTTCGCTCTTGGCTGTGGAGATTTGCAGAGGTCAGTTGTAAACAGCCAAGCAATCCCTTATGACCTTCTAGCTTCCTTAAATGGTTTCTAAATGGTACGCTACACTCACAGGCAATCCATGCAATAATATATTAAATAAAATTGAAAGTTTATCTTTTCAACGCTAGACATGTTTGACTTACAGAAACAGCACAAAGTCACTAAAGAATTATCTCACATTAACATACTACACAACCACATTTCTTTAAAACCTCTTCAGCTCCATCCTATACTATACAAATGGAGAACTGTTCCAAACTCTGAGTAAATCTGCTACCATCCTGGTATCTCCAGTTTTCAACAGGTTTTTACTAAAGATTTAAGTGGACAAACAACCCCACATTTGGTGACGCTGTAGTGTGAGTCAAAACTATCAAAACCATGGATGTCAACAAGTAAGACTTTTCTTTGGGATTTTAATTCCCTGCCCTAAGTACAGTATTAAGTAGATCAGAACATAAAGCATCGAGTCTTCTCTACACATAGTTCAGCCAGGTATGCTCTGTGGGTGCTGCACGCATTCCCTCTCATGCAAAGTACACCCTGCAGTATGTATGCCCTGCAGTCATGATCCGTTAGCTTCCAACCAGTGCTTCAGTTCAAATCTTCAAGTTCTTTTGGGATGTCATTTAGCCTCACAAATTATTAGAAGATCACTTTTCTCTGGCTTGGTTGCCTACATTATCAAAGGTAAACTTAAAAGGACAAAAAAAGAAAATGGGGAAGAACATTACTCTACCTTTGGAAGCAAGGATCTACCCAGCACAGGACAGGGAGGATAGGTCCCTCTGGGAAGGAATATAGTAGTTTAAGGATTAGAAAAGTATATGATGGGAGGGTGCAAACAGGAAATTAGAGACACACCTTCACATACGCATGAAACAGCCCATTTCCAGCAGCCACGATCTCATGATCTGCCCTTGACTCCAGTACTGATAATGACGGTTGTTGCTAATACCTATGGTTGCTACTGCTGCTGCCCGTGCATTAGAGCAACTCAAATCTGGGAACCCCTGGCACAGGTTACAACCACAGGCTGAATTCCTCTTTGATACCACTTAAGCCAATATGAGTTCTGAGAAACTGTTGCCACATGTTCTCTCCATGACGCAGTGCTTAACAAGCAGCTCTTATTTTGTGCTGGCTTTGGTTTCAGAGTGATTTCAATGTATGGTCCCATATTCAATGATTTGCAGTGGAGTGACTTGGAGCTGGGTAACTGTGGCCATACCAGTGTCTATGAAGGCAGCTATATGCTCTTATAGTTCCATATGAACAGAAACAATAGTAGGGCTGTTCTACCTATTGGAAATATTCACCTACACAATACCACCACCATGAGGAACATTTATGTCATTTGGGTCTCACTTAACCTCTCTTATCTGAGACAAGTCTGTCCCAAAGCCTTAAAAAAACCCAACACCCACCTCTAGGACAAGAGGAAACGGTTCAAGTTATGTCAGGGGAGGTTTAGATTGGATATCAGGAAACATTTTTTCACTGAAAGGGTTATTAAACATTGGAAGAGGCTGCCCAGGGAGGTGGTAGATTCGCCATCCCTGGAGGTGTTTAAGAAAAGGGTAGATGTGGCACTGAGGGACATGGTTTAGAAGCGGGTTTTTGTCAGGGTGGGTTAATGGTTGGACTTGATGATCTTAAAGGTCCCTCCCAACCTCACCAATTCTATGATTCTATGATCTCTGAGACTCTGATGACAGCCTGGGTTTAGCAAGCAAATACCACTTAGGCCAGGTTAGCTGGTGGACATATTACCTGCCATATGTCCTTCTGTGCAGTGCTGTCACTCCGTAAGACATGAAGGGTCACTTCCCCACTGGTCAGATTCACCACAAAATCACAACAAATCTTCCCTTTCCCCTCACCTGCCACAACTTAGTCATAGACCACAGAGGTCTCCAGGAATGAAACACTAACAGCGGTCAGGGGATTCTGTGCTGTTGCCCCGAGTAAAAAGTAGCCTTTGAGGATAAGTTTTTCTAGATCAGCACCCTGAGCCTTCATGCAGGAGAAAGGCAGTTAGTTTCAATGCTTCGTTAAGTTCCCTTCTGGGCAGAGGGACCTCGGAGGAGGAGGAGGTGTGAGAATGGTTGCCATAATGGGAGGCCTCTTTGAGGAAACCAAAGAGCTTTTGTCTTTCTTTCTGGAGCCTGTCTTGTTCTCTTTTGAGTGAGGTTCTGATGAACTTTGAGATGTGCTGCATTTCAGGAGAGAGAAGTCAGGGAAGAAAAAGCCGTTTATGAGAAAAGGTGGGTTTTGTGGGAGCTTATCAAGCCGCAGCACGTAGCCTTTAGAATACATGACTATTTAATTCTGCTCTAGCCTTCAGCTAAGACAGCTACAGTCCTTTTTTAAATTTACAATTACTCAACATTAACTGAAATAAGTTTTAACTTGAAACACTAACTGACTTCCAAGAGGGGGAAGATTCTTTAAGCAGCGTTCACTAGTCAAGCCTGAGAAGTTGGGCTAAAGCCAAAAGGTCCATTTCTTCAGTTTGTCACCCATCGATCCACCCTGTTCACATGGAGCTCTGCAGTCCTGAGAGCTGCAGCTACTTCTAAAAGTTATTCTCATGAACTTGTGTTCATGAGATATTTACGTCACTGTTTACCAAATACACAAGGGCATTAAGAGTTTAAATATATAAACTCTATCCTCAAATGCACATAATGCCTTCTTTTTTTTAGCTATACATGTACACATAGAATATGTTAAAAACTAAGATCTTTTTGAGAAACTGTGAGGAAACAGATTTACTAAATGTAAAGTGATTATGTTATTTTCAGCCCCCAAAACTCCAGGCAATCACAAATAAGTGCTTTTAATTATTACTTTTTTAAAAAAAACAATTAGCCTTTGGTAGGATTGGCTTATACCACTTATTACTAACTCTTGTCTCCTCAGCCAACCAAACTCAACCAACAGCTGCTGCTGTTCAGCTGGTATTATAACACAGCACCAGTATCTTGTGAGTTTTGTGGTGCTTTGCTGCTGCCTTGAATTCTCCTGCGCACAGAAATAGTGCTTTGGAAGAAACGTCTGTGTTTTATCCACATCTCTCTACTTCATTGTAATATCGACAGGAAAAAAGCTCTGAGGGAAGCATGTTCACTAAACCCATTATAGAAAACAGAGACACAGAACAAAGCAAGAGACAACAGCCAAAGACAACTCCTCTGGCACACAGCATAAGGGGACCGGATGCCTCGGGCATCCCCACCCTCTTTCCTTGTGTGACATTCCCTTATTTTTAAGGCACTCCTTGGAGTTCCCTTCCAGCGAGCCCCAGCTCAGAGGGCAGGAGCTGTGTAGCCACCACACATCACATTAGAAACAGCCTCAGCGATTTCCACCTGCCAGACCTCACCCCAGGCGCTGCGTCCCGTTTGCTTAGCACCACAAGGTGTCTTAGGCATCCCGGGCCCATCAGAATAGAAAAGGCATAAAAGAGTGTCACTCTCTCCCCAGCACTGCAGGTTTTACACTGTTACCACAGGGGAAAAAGCAGGACACTTGGATAACAATCTTAAAGCAGGGGAGTGACTTACCTTCTGTGAAATTCACAGCTGAGAGAGGATTCTGGCCAGACCTGTGCACCGCTTTGGCTCTGTTCATGCCATTGAAACTGGTTTAAAGAAAGAAAAAAATAGGTCATGTCACTCTTTGGGAATACTTTCTTTCAGGAAAAACTGATTCACTAAACAACACATCGGACTTTTTTTTTTAAACTAATTCAGCACAAGACTAGCATAGGCCCTTGGCTGCCCACATTGGCCCCGCTAAAGGCAGATATCTAACTGAAATTTTTAGAACTGATGCTGCTACGAGGGTCAATGTTGACAGAAAGATACATTCCACCTGAACCTGATTACACCCATTTGTCAGCGCCCAGACTGCTCTGCTGGAGGATCCAGCATTTCTTAGGTTTGTAGGCTCATATTTTATGACTCTACCAAATTTATTCTGCTGTCCCTTCAAGGATCAGAGGCAAAGGGCTTGCTCTAACTGGCCTGTTAAGTCAAAAAATCTTTGTAACCCTCTTTCTGCTCCTTTCTCCACGGCAGCTGAGCCCATTTTCAGCAGCTCCTTGTTCACTGCCTGCTTCTGCATTTTCTAGAGCTCATAAATCCCCCTGGACCAGGAGGAGGGACTTAGACTGCAATTTGCTGTATAACTCTTCGCCATGGTGCCTGGTGACAGGACAAGGGGCAACGGGCACAAACTGGAACACAGGAAATTCCACCTCCACATGAGGAAAAAATTCTTAAGGTTGAGGGTGCCGGAGCACTGGCACAGGCTGCCAGGGGAGGTGGTGGAGTCTCTGTCTCTGGAGACATTCAAAACCTGGACGCGTTCCTGTGCCCCCTGCTCTGGGTGACCCTGCTCTGGCAGGGGGCTGGACTAGATGACCGCCGAAGGTCCCTTACAACCCATATCCTTCTGTGATTCTATGATTTGGACAATGGCTACTGCCCCATTTTGAAATCCAGCACACTCTTTTCCTGCTTCTTCCTCAAAGTGGAAAGAATGAAACACTTGTTCTTGGATGAGGCAGCAGCTCCTGACCTTTCAGGAACTCACTGGGAACCAGGAACTGTTGTCACTCCAAAGCTGAGAACCTGCTGATGTGCTGTGAAGAAAGCGTCGTAACGCCTCTGGAACCATCCCCCCAACTTTCCCTTCCCCTTCATTCTGTCCCTGCTGTGCCTGATTAAATCCGAAGAGGATAAACTGTACTTGGCAACTTCCCAAGCAGCGTGAAGAATGGACTGCTCCCGCTCGGAGCTGTGGTCCCCACTCACTGGCACACTGAGACAAGCCGTGGGGTTCCCTGCCAGGTACAGTCAGTGCCTTCTGCGCCGTGGTGTTGCTAAATGCTGCACGTTTATGGCCACCACAAAGGCCTTTGTTGTGCATGGCACAGCTTCTCAAGTCAGCAGCGGGTTACTGCTGTCTTCTGTTGTGGAGGCTGATCAGCCTCAAAAAAGAGATGAGAAGTTCCCCCCATTTTTATGAGAGTTTAGTAAGCCTCGCTGTGCAGGACTGCTCAGGTGCTTTGCCTTTCCTTGTTTCCCTGTTCAACCCACACCCTGCAAACACGACTCTCATGCTCAAACAGAGCCACAGTTTAGCTACTGATGCCTCCGGTGAGAAGATAACACAGCAAGCAGGTGCTGGTACATACGGAAGAGGAGAGAGAGGAGGGGCTCAGGCCACAGTTGGATCACTTGCTGGGGAAGAGCTTCACCACCACGCTTCAGGCACGAACCCCAACTCTGAAGACACATCAGCCTTTCTTGGGAAACAAATGGAATGTAAAGTCCTCCTGGGTTATACATCTCCATGTGTCTTTCGAGTAACGAAATCCAAACAGCACCGAACCATACGAGCACCATATACATTTTTGTGAGTGATACTAAGTTCCAGCACTGCTCACTTCCAGAGCACAGGATCAAGACTGCCCACACTTATGGGGCCACAGAGCAGAATCTGAACCAAGACAGGAAATCAGCAGCTCAGAGGTCCTCAGTTTATCATAAATGCCTGAGATATTAGTTGAAACCCGGGACTGCGCTTCTAAACAAAACAGGTTGTCTGTTAAAACACAGCAACACTGCTCAAAGAAAAGAAGTGGCTGTTTGTATTCCTATTCCACTGCTACAGAAGTGAAACTAGTAACTCTGTCATACAACCTAGGTAAGTGTTTACTTTCTCCTACAGATACTTTTCCTTTCCGAAAGCTTTCAGCACAGACCATTTTCATTCTTCGCTGTAAACTGGATCACGGTGTACCTTGTACAATTTCTGTTATTTAAAAAGCTGTACTGAGCATATCATTATTTTACACACTCTCCTTTCTCTTCTGTATCTCTTATTAGATGACAAAGAATAAAGAGTTGATCTCAGCTACCAAATAAACATAAAAGCCCGCTGCAAGCGTGAAGCAGGCTGAGGTACAGATATTACATACAGATAAGCAGAGTTCTGAGTGATCTAAGCTGCAATAACCATCCTACAGTTAAGTGTAATGCACAATGTGCTGTTCAAACCACAAATTAGCAATAATATGGAACCAATCCAATTAACAAAAAATCAGAACTTTGCCTTAAAGAATGGCCGTCTTAATGAAATAAAATGTTTTCAGTTCTGTGAAAAACAACTTTCTCTGCCATAATTTTTAAGGAGTATGCTTATTTTTCCATTTCTTGTGCAGATCTACATAAAACCTTTTCTTTTTTACATATATTAAACCCCAAACATTTCAGTTTTCAAAGGCTAGCAGGGTTGGTCTGACTCACCTCTCTGAAGAAAGAAGTGAGAACTATATTTAAGCCTCATCTTTCAGGCGTACAAGTAAGGCTGGATTTGTTTTCTTTTAATACACATGGAGCAGCAAGACAAACCAAAAATGACCTCGTGCCACTACAGTTATCTCCGGACGCCAATGTTTTAACCTATGCTTGGATAACAGAAGGGGGAACACGAGGAAAGATAATACATTCACTTTTCAGAGAACTCTGTAATTAACTGCAACACTGGAAACTACTATTAAACACAATTCTCCACTTCTTTCTTGCTTGCTTGCTTGCATGGGAACAAACAGTTCTGACATTTGGAGTAAATCAACACAAAGTTAACACAGCACCATTTTGTCAGTGCACTGTCCCAGCCTCATCACCACTCTGCTGACCAGAACTGGCCGCTTTGCTTTGTCCTCATGTCACAGTGCCTCTCGACTACTCTGTCAGTGAGGAAATGAGGTCAAACAGATGAAAAATTAATTCATGCCTACTTTGAGTCACCTTTACTCTGTCAGAGAGATGTAAAGAAGCACTTCTGCAAACCAGAGCTGTGCCTACGCTGTTCCACGTGCTCTCTGCAGGAGACATACTCCTAATTTACACCTACTGCCTGCCTGGTTCTGAGTGACACCTGCACAAAGAGTAAGCATTTAGCAACCCTCACCAGCCAGGTAAAAGACTGTTTATCATAGGCGTCCCCCAGTCACCAATCTAGTCACTTAAATACTTCACAGAGGTCATCCATCCCCAACATGGACCAAGCTCTGCATAGAGCAGTGGCAGAACCCAACAGACACAGACTCAAGAACCAGAATATTTTCAAATAACCTGATAATTTTTTGTCGTCACTTCAAAGAGAATGAAAAAAAGTCCCATACTATTTGATGCTCCCCAATCTACGCTATAAAATGTTACATCATAAATATAGCTTTTGGATATCATCCTGCTAAAGTCACTGAAAAACTCATGAGATCGGTGGGAGCTGTCAACTTCAAATCTTCAAGTAAGATGTCTGCCAGCAGAGACAGGAGTTTGGAGACAAGCACCCACATGAGCTGGTACAATCAGAGCAAGTCATCCTCCAAACCCTCTTTGCAGAGATTTTATCAGAGCTGGGCAGGCAACAGGCAGGTCATGAGTCACTTGGCATGAGTCACACCACCATTAATCCCTCCCAGCAGTATCAGGATTTAAGGTGGAAAATTACAGGTGTGTTGCAGACCAAGGCTGTGTAACAGGTCAGTCTGCATGGTTGCATTTCAGATACTTCCAACAGGTATCAATATGAACGGCTCAAGCATGGTGAAGGTCTAAGCACATACAAAAAGTGGTTAAAATGAGAAGAACTACACCTTCACAGCAACGGGCTAGAAAAGAAGCACCTCATACAAGTATCACTGTGTTATGCCACAATAATTGCGGCAAAACTTAACTTTCACTAGATGACGTCCTGTTTCTATAAGATACCCTTACTCTGAGCCAGTGAAATGAAAGGCAAATGCCTCACCACCTGCAGGGACTGCTCAGCGTTGCTCCTCCTGGTCAACGGCAGCACAGAAGGCTCACAGGGAAAGGCACAACGCTGAGACTAGAGTAGTGCCTGATTTGCTTTTCTCACAGCATTACATCATGTCAGTTCGCTTCCTCAAGTGGATTTCCTCTCCAGACTCTGGCACTTCTGCCTTGAACACAGACTTCAGCATCACACAAACATCTTTGGGCAGCAGGCAGCACAGAGTACAGACTCCCTTGCATTCAGATGTTAAAAAGAAGTGTCATTATGCGTAATCCTAGATAGAGAAGTGGACATTAAAAACTACACCCACCTCAGTAGTTGGACTATACTTCTTGGCTAGGCACTAAACTCCGTATCACAAAGACTGTAGATGACCACACCTAGCCAGGAAAAGGGAAAAAATGGGGGTAATCCCTACTGCCTGCGGCATTCTTCCTCATTTTATTAATCCATCTTTTACTGCCATCTGCTCCTTCTTTTGAGCTGTTGCATCCTTACAATGAGACTGCAAGCAATGATTGAACTGAGCACGGGTGGCCCTCCCCATCCGAAATGATCAAGATCTGCCACCTCAGGTATTTCTAGACAAAGTGGTACAAAATAAGATGCCATGGCACTGGTTATAATTAACATATTTCAATAACAGGCTCACATTACTCGAATCTGAACCAAGCCACAGGGATGTGCCGACTTCCGTCCTGCACGCTCCCCGTCTGCCTTATAGAAGGGTATTTATAAATCCCCTGTAGCTGGCTTGTCTTTCAGAGAAGGTGGTAAGGTCCAGTCCATCCGGTCTTGGAATTTTGCAAAGGAGAAGTGGCACTGGGCTCCTAATGCCTTACAGATGATGGCAGAGCTTGTTTTAGTTCTTAACCTTTGCCTTCATGGCAGAAAGAAACCATCTCAGCGCGAGTGAACATGCTGCACCGGCACAAAGAACAACCCCAGCTGCCAAGTTAACTGTGGAGACAGAACGGCTGGTAGGAGGATAGGACAGGAGATGGGGGGTTATATCAGATTTGCACTAATGTCTTAAGTGAGCCACAAGTGGGGAAGGTAACTTCTAGGATAAAGACCTTTCATTATTCAGTGCAGGGATTTTTATCCTTGTAATGGAAAAATCTTGACAATGATGAATAGGGGCATTCAGATTGCAGAGAAAGCGGGGCTGGGGTTTCAATATGTCTTGTGCAACACACTTCAGACTCAACCAGTTTCTTCACTCTGAATTTATGAAGACACCCTTTGGGATTCACCTACTCCACCCTTCATTACTTACCAGCAGACTGAAGATAACGCAACAAGACCTGAACAGGTTCAAGAACCTCTTTGCAATGACCCTCACCGCTGGCACAAGTAAGTGTAAAGACAGAAACTCAGCGTGAGGGACGTGCTGAGTGTGTCATTCTGGCAGGATAAGCAGGACTGAATTTGAGTGGGGAAAAAGAACCCCGATTAGAAAAAACGCCTTGAAATTTCTTTCAACCCAGCTACCTCTGCTAACTAGCAAATACCATTCAACTTTCTTTTCATCCTGGGCTGCATTAAAAGAAGTATGGCCCAGAGAAGCTGTGGATGCCCCATCCCTGGAGCTGTTCAAGGCCAGGCTGGATGGGGCTTTGAGCAGCCTGGTCCAGGGGGAGGTGTCCCTGCCCAGGGCAGGGGGTGGAACTGGATGGTCTTTAAGGTCCCTTCCAACCAGAACCATTCTATGATTCTGTAAGTCTGCTTGGGCTGCTCCATGGATGTCTGCTTTTCCGTCCAACTGAGGGTGAGGTCTGACGCCCACTGTTTGCTTTTACAAGTTCTCAAGTCCGTAGGGCAGCCCTTGTGGTTGTGCAAACCAGGCTAAATACAATCTTGTGGCTAACTCGTACAGGCAGAGACAGGAGATACAGCAGTGACACAAGGGAAGAAGATACAGCAAACATTTTCCAAATGTTTCCATTATTCTGAGGGCACTGCTGTTCCGGAATGCCCATAGCTGAGACAGATTCTCAATACAATTTACAAGAATACACAAACTCTTCAGGTCTCACTCTCCTAAGCTCAAACACTTCGCAAAAATGAAAATTTCAAAACTGAGCATGCATTCAGGGCAAAATTCGCAAGTTCACAACAACTCATTTTTCACACTTCAAAGTCCTCTTTTACATCCACTGCTCTGGTTTGGAGTAAGTAAAAACAAAAAAGGAAGCCAAATAAGAGTTTCTGTTATTGCTGTTTTGCTGGAACTAATATAATAAAAAAGAAAAGCTCCTCAATGTGCAAAAGTTTCTTAAATTAACTAACAGAGTTACAAAGAAAAGGAATTAAAGCAGTACAACACTCACCAAGCCCTTTATTTGGTTTCAGTTAAGCTGTGAAGGAAAGAAGAGAAAGAATGGAGTGGCAGAAGAACAAAGAAAAACAAATGAAAAGAAAGACAGAAATTTTTTTTTACTATCCCCTACACAGATCATCCCCTATGTTAAACTGACAGAAAGTACAGAAGAATTTGTGGAAGATCGCAGAAGGCAATAGAATCATCTTAGTTATGGTTTCTGGAGGCTTTCAAGTTCTTAGCGAGCAGTATTTGTTATATGAACCTCTGCCATTTGCCAAGAGAGAAGATTATGAGCTACTCAGCACGTAGGTAGGCTTCTTCCAATCCCTCTGTGTTGCTCAGGCAAACATCTGAAGACAGGCTGGAATAGATATCCTTGTCATATCTGAACAGGCGTTGTTTGGACAACTGAGGACAAAATTTTTGTCTCTACAGAATAGCAAGTCTCTAACTCCATTTTTTCAGATATTGCAGAAAAAGACAGTGAAAGAAAATCCCTTTTTCCTGCAGACTACAGATCTAGGTCTTGCAGAATCCAATCGTAGCTTTTAACTTCTGGGATTCAGACAGAAATTCAGACTTATCACAATGGTATCTGGGTTATTTAACATCCCAAATATCCAGAGGAGTGAAGTAATACTGTAGGAATTATTTCATTAACAACTCAACAGTTTCGAGCAACTTTTTGTCTTTGTAAGAGCAGGATTCAATCCTGTCTCTCTTGACCTGTCAGGTCAAATGGGGAGAAACGTGCTTTAAAGTCAATAGCAACTGTGGGTCATACACCCCTGAGGCCCTGGCTTTCATCACACCATTTCTATGCACCAACAGAAGAATATAAAAACAAGGTACCAAATCAGCACGTGAAATGGACAGTTAACTTCACCGTAAGTAGGCCAAGTGGTCCAAAGGGACTACAGGTGTCAAGCTGGGCTGCAGCGGAGGACTAGGCTTGTTATCCTTGCCAACTATTAGATCACATCAGTGTCAGTCCCGCACAAGTTCCCCTCTCCCTACCAAAATTCCCTGCTGGCCCCACGATCACTTGAAAATGCAAGGACAGAATGCTTTAATGTGCTGGAGGCAGGAGATGCTGGCCACTTCTGAAAGACCTATGACATCTCAGATCATCAGGTAAGAGCCTCCTCTGGGAAATGCAATTTTTATATTCAGTTTATACCTCCAATGCATTGTCTCCATTGATTAATGGCAGTTTTCCAACATCCTACTTAATTTTACTGCCAAGTCAGGATCATGCTGGGGGATAAATAAGTAAAGTCTGTTAGTAAGAGAAAAATGCTGCAAAGAAAATCAAACTCAGTAGAGCTACACCATGGGTATTGTTGCAAAATTCAAAGCAGCAGCTGATTTTTTTTCTTCAGATGGGCAATAACGCTCCTCCAGCTTTCTCCCACATATCTCTGATGTGCTCCAGGTCTGCAGCCAGAAGGAATGGGAAGTAAAATCTCTTTGCCCTGAATGCTCATGCCTGATTAGGAGATGAAAAAAGATACATGCTCTGCCTGCTCTACTATCCCTTCTTCATTCCCCATGTTTCTGTCCAGCTGCATCTTCTATTTATTGCTTGCTTCTTCTATTCTTTATCCCAATTCCAAAGAACTGCCATTCCCAGGAATAACTTTCTGTGTATCACCATTAAGGGCTCAAGCTCTTGTTTCAGCTGATTGGTTTATTCCTTATCTATTTGCGCTTTCCTTTCATTTTCTAGCATGAAAAGCTCAGCTTGTCCCATAGGAACCTACAGATTCCTCAGTTCTGACCCGGGATAACACTGCAATTTTCAAAATAATTTCAAGAAATTACTTCCTTTTCTCTTAATCCAAAAAATTTTCGGACACAATTTCAAGCATGCTGCAAACCAGCAGCTGGTTTGCAGAAGGATCCTAGCACCTCCTCTGACAAAGGCACCTCTGCTAAACTTCGCTAACTTTCCTTCTACAACTTCATGCCAAAAGGCTCTTCTGTGAAGCCTCCAGCAAAACATCCTGAAACATATCCTAACCTTTTATGAAAAAGGAATTAGGGGCACAGAGACAAAGCCCTTCTACTACAGCTGCAATCTGTGATCTGTGCCAGGATGGAGCAGAGGATGACAGCAGCTGGGAAGTGGAGAGGGAAGCTTTACCACAGTCCTACTGTGCAAGCTTTGGTTCTAAAAGATGCTGTGAAAAGGCTCTAAACTTAGTCAATTGGTGAAGTCTCTGTTCTTAAACACTAGATACAGCCAAAGCTGGATACCTGAACAGCTCAGCTCTCCTGAAACTCCCTGTCTCCTGCAGCTGACTGGTAACTTGGCTATCGATTCTTAATTACAGCTGCTGACTGCTGTTTCCACTTTCTACTGCAACTTGCCCTCCTGTCTATTGGGTCGGGCTATCTATAGCACCAACATGCATAAAATAAAATAAGACTGTGTCAAAGATTTAATTTACTCTCCCTTTGCTACTGTAGATTCCTCAGGCTTCTTTACAAAGCTCCTTTTGTTTCCATTTCTCCCTCTGAGAGACTGCTCCAGAATCTCACTCCTCTAGTGGTAGAAAATCTAATTTCCAGGCTAAGTTTATTAATAGCAAATTTGTACCAATTTGTCCTTGTGCCGGCATTGATCTTTATTATAAAGACCTTTTCTTCCCCTCTAGTATTTACTTTACAATGAAGTGTTTACAGAGACATCACATTCCTCTCCCAGTCTTTGTTTTGCTAAGCAAAACAAACTCATCTCTTTTAGTTTTATATCATCTGCTAAGCTTTCTGTCCCTTACTCATCTCCTAGTCCTGTTCTGCACCTGCTCCTGCGCCCGTACATTTTTCTGACAGAACCGTACACAGTGTTCTTGGCACACTCCTGCATCTTGGTTCTGAACCTCCCTATTTGTAACAGGACTGTCTCCTTGAAACTATCCTACAACCATAGCAGCCCTGACACTTCTCCACCATATGTTTCTACTGCTATCAAAGTTCCTCTGCCGCCTCCAGCAGCCTCCTCAGCGCTTGGCTCATTCCCTCCTCTGCTCCCACCTGCCAGCACCTTGTGCACATCATTCCCACATCGGCTGAGGACACACACATGGCCCAAAGCTGGTGCCAGCACGCGGTCCTGTGACCTCTGCGCTTCCATAGGGCTCTCCCACACATGCTGCAGGTAACAGTTGCACTGCCCTGCTCCCCAATGTTAACACAAGCAAACTCCCACAGAAGACTCCCTGATCCTACACCTCTTGGGCCTCCTTCCCTTATCAGTAGATTCTTCTGAACACCACTGACTCTCTGGCTTTCAACCCTGGATCTTCTGCGGCTCAGTCAGAAGTGACAGAAGGACAAAGCCTCCCTTAGGCCCTCAAATCCAAGACCTCTATCCTATTCAGAGGCACACGGCCCTTCCCTAGACTCTACGAGCCCCAAAACGCAGCCAAACAACCTCTTCAGAATGGCCAGGTACATCCACTGAACTTTCCCTGCTGCCACAAACAACAGGAACATCCCCCCATCCATTCACCAGTTCTGCAGTTCCCTGCTCACGAGCAAAATTCATTACACAGATGTTTCCCTGTAGCTTCTCCTGTCCTACACGTAGCTACGATGTCTCAGCGCTTACAGCCCTGTGCCTAGCCTTTCAAAGATCCCCTTTCAGTATAAACCCAGACAGGGCAGAAACGACACCAAAAAATACCATTTAAGAACAAGCAAAGGCATTTTTGTACTTGCATAAACAATCAATTTGGACGTAGTTAAACCCAGATCTTAGCCTAGGGAATAAAGAATTCTTCCGTTTTCCAACCCTCAATCTAATTCTGTGAATTGAAGCAAGTGGGGACATCTGTTGTCTTGTGGAAATAAAATTCAGAGGAGCACACCCATGGGAACTTGACCAGTGCTATTTCAGTGGCATGGTTCCAGAAACTGCCCTCATACCCTGTCTTCACTCATGCAGGGCTCCCAGATCCTCGCAGTAATAACGGCCTTAAGGTCGCACAGCATAAACCAGTTCATAAAATCTGCTTGTTCTACAGAAACCCAAAAACTGTCACTCATCTTCTTATCGCTGCATTTGCAGCAAAGCTGTCAGCATCTTTATTTCTGACTTCTGGAGAGCTCACCCCTCCCTGTTAGGTAAGAGTTTCATTCACTAATACTATTAAGAAAAAGAAAGTCTTTAAATCAGTGGAGTGGGGTGACCATGGCAGCTGTGTTTCCCCAGCAGCAGACCAGTTTCAGCAGCACACTGCTGACACGTGCTTCTCTGCTGGGATACTTTACACCTTACCACTACTGATGCCTGGATTGAGTACCAACTCCAATGAAAATACACAACTTACAAACCCTGCTGCAGTCCTGCTCCTCCACTGAGGATGCTATTCCCAAATTGAACTTGTTTACTTAAAACAAACAAACAAGCAACTCTTTCTACAGTATCAGCTTGCTTTCTTTTAATTATACGTTGTAATAGGTGAATGGATTTAGTTTAAGACCAATAAACTCTTCACCTGTGCTGTGAGCCACACTGGAATTTGGTTCCCCTAACTGTGGCTTCCCACCACTGTCTCCAGTGATGGCTGCTGAAAGGTAACCACAGAAACACCTTCCTCCACAAGAGCAGCAAAAGCCCACCCACTAGTCATCAAATCTCAATGCAAAGCATGTCAGGAAAAGGGAACTCTGGCTTGATTAATTCTGTGGCCTCCCAGTCACGCATGCTATCTTCCCTGCTCAGGCCATCCTGGATTTTTTTGGAACACATTTGTGTTACTTGTTTGCGCAGCACCTTGGAAAAGAGAAACAGGCATGACAACATTTGCCATTTCCTCCGTGCGGAGGGAGGTCTCCATGGAAGAGGCCCAACAACGAGAGCACACTGTCCTTTCCCCCTGCGCGGGGCAGGGAAGCCAGCAGCTGTTTGAACAGCATGCCCCTGCCTCGGGATAAGGAGAATTATTTCACACCTGACGTGATGTATTACAAGCAGTACAAAGGCGGGAGCCAGAGAAGGGCAGCTTGTGCAATGAAGGAATTTTTAGGACTTTACGAAGACTTTAGTTTAAGCCCTACTGAGAAACGTCAAAGTTGTCTCTACTCACAGTGCCAAGAAGCATAACAAAGACTGCCTTTGCTGGGACAGAAAGACGTAGAAAAGCACCATCAAAACATCTTCTCAGGAAAAACTTCTTCTAAGAGCAGGGGTTTTTTAATTTGTTTTTGAAATAGCATTGATTTTGAGAAAAGTTCCTGCCAAAGCTACTTGGAACAGCTTTGTCTCTGGCAGTTCAGGAGCACTGCAGAACTTCCAAATTGTACATATTTTAGCTTAAGAGGTTTTTATCCCACATGCATCATTATTACCTTGGCCTAACATGACAGAAGTAGTGAAACACTTTATTACTTTTTAGATCATTAAGATGAATCGCGACTCAATACAGAACGAAATGTTACCTGCTTTTCAAGATAAAGGCGTTCCTGGGTGTGTAATGGCACTGCCAGACTTTCATTACACTGCAAACAAGGGACTTCCCGTTCTAGAGAATAAGATAAGATGTTTCAGTCATATTAAGCAGCAGCTGTTCTTATCAATTTTTTTTTAAAAAGGTAACTAACTACTGTGTTTTCTTATATAATATACATACTGTGACCTACCACTAGTTATTACTTAGCAAATCATCAGTAAGCATGAGCAGCATGACTTAAAATGCATATAACTCAGAACAAGAATTCAGAAATCCCAGTGCAAAAACATTTCTAAAACTCAAAATCTGGGACACTGTGTCCTCACAGAAAATTTTAAAAATACATTATTTAACTCTGATTTCAGAGGGGGAAAAAAACCCAAACAAACAACCTTTACAGTGTCAGAACTTCCCAGGAAAGGCTAATTCTGAGTTAGCCTAGTGTGCATTAATTCTGAGAAGCCTGGGCAGGATTTTTTGCTAGGGACAAAGTCCAAGAGGATCAGGATGGAGGGAATTCTGCAGGGATCCACGGCACAAACAGTGAGGTTACGGGAGGTCTGGCACAGCTGAGTGTGAGAGCGCTCCAGGGCTGAGCAGAGCTTTGGTGGAGGAGTAAGGCACCGCCAGATTAGAAGAGCAAGGAAAAAGGGGCTGCCTTCACTCTTCTGCCCGCTGCCTGCAGAAAAGCAGCAGGTCAGGCCTCCAGAGGGAGAAGACTCATGCTCCTGTGTGGGACATACACCACTATCCACAAATGGATGCTGGAGGCTCTACTGGCGATCCCCACACCTTCTAGAGGGGTGCTCAGGAAAATGCGTGCCAGCAGCAGCCGCACAGTGCCTCCCTTCTCCCTTTCCCAGACTCTGCCTGAGCAGAGGAGGGTGCTAGCAAGCACCAACTGCAGCAAAGACAGGGTTTCAAGCAGTTATTTTTTGATCAGGACACCAGCAACAGGCCACAGGGCATTCATTCGGATGCATTCAGCTTTTAATTTTTTTGCTCATGACCTTTCAATGCTTATGACCTACCCTGGCCTTAATCCTGGCCCTACTTAGTAACTTAGTTACTTCATTAGTAAATTAAACACTTAATTTATTTAATACTTGACTATTTTAATTAAATTATCCAGCTTTCACAAGTTACAAAGGCCACCTCTCCAAAGACAGAATTTTCACTCTCAAAGTATTTATGCCCCTTTTCTTTCCCACATAGGCAATGATGGATGGAAAAGCCAAAATAAATGAATAACTAACTACCTCCCTACTCTTGGCTTTATTACTGGTCAATAGGGCACACGATCAAGCCCCGAAGCATAACAGATGATATATTTGCTGGGTTTATGGAACTTACCGTGGAGTTTATTGCACAATTCAGGATCTGCATCACGTGTGTGTATGCGCGTGTGTTACTGAGGTGGAAAAATTTGTGATGCTGAACAAGGGGCTACTGTCTGCTGACACAAACGAGAGAAAAACCTCACTGACATGGAAGTTAAAGTACAAAATACACTTCCAGCCTGAGTGCCCCCTGCACATACATATAAATGAAGAAGCCTTGTTTGAGCAAAGTATGATCTTAATCTACCCTTCTCAAGCAAAGAGAGCACATGCCAGCACCATGACTCTCACCCCAGCAAGCCCCATCAGCGGCAAAATGACACGAAGGACAATGCAACACTAAACTGCCTTTTACATTAGAATTTTTCTGTCACAAGCTTACTCCAAACGATCTAACTTAAAGAAATTTATCCATGCAATCAACAATATTGGCAGGGGGAAAGTTACACAACAAGATACTGGCAGGGGAACAGAGTACTGATGGCTTAGAAAGAGATGGAGCAACCTGTGAGAAAAGCTTCCATCACTACAGCAATACAAACACACCCTGAACTGCGAGGGCTCACAGGATTCCAGAGAAGCAGCAAGCCCAAAGTCAAAACGGTTGGTGAGAAGGTCACTCCAAGATACATTGCAGAGCAATATGCATAAGGAGGAAAGATTTATCAGCTATCAGCCTCCAGTCCCTGGAAAGGCTTAATTTAATGACTGGATGCTTGTTTCACAGAAATACCGCATATCACCAAGCGAGCCAACTCCAACCCAACAGGAGTGAGTGGAACGACTCCACTGAGGTCCACGGAGTTGTAACTGCTTACTCTGGATTTAGAGCTGGAACATCAAAGCAAACCTAAGTAATTAATCATAAGCCACATGCCAGGCCAGGAATTTTGTAATAATTCATGCCTTTTTCAACAACTCAAGCAACTGTGTTCACATTCTAGACAGTCTTGCATGAGTATTTCAGATAAACAGCGAGGATTTTGATGGCAGAAGCCACTCTTACCAGCACTGCTGGGTACTGCAGCTCTTGCAGCAGCTCGGGCTGCCAAGTAAGGCGCGCAGTGCAGTAGGCTCTCTGCTATCAAGTTGATGGGCACGTCCCACTGCTCCCATGCTACAGCATACATGCAAAACACAGGAGACGAGATAATCATCAAGGACAGAAGAGGCAGATGGGGAGCTAAAACTACAGAGAGCAACTAGCACAGAGTGGAAGTCAAAATCTCCCACATAGGAATTGCTGAAGACATCCCAGTAGAAGCAGAGTTCTGCCTCCCATACACTCGGGCACGTGGCATCTTTGTGACACCCTTTGAGCAGTGCTCTGCCTTCCACGGAACAAGGCTCCTCAGAGTGCTGTGCTTGGTCCAATGTTGTTGTCCTTCCCCTGTGTTCCACCAGAAAACCATCTACACTGGAGAAGGGGCTCCATTCTTTCTCTGAAGTACAGACATTAAGTAGAGGTGCTCAGAGTTTGCCTCCTACACGCAACTTTTACCTTATGGAGACTCAGCCTCACACTTGTACTTACCATTTCAGAGTGGCAAAGCAGGAATGTGGCAGCACAGGCCATTCCCTCTAAAACCTCAGCTTCATTTTAACACACCCTTTTTCTCAAGAATCTCGTCTTCTCAAGATGAACTTCATGTGATGGTTTCTTCATCTCTCCCTCCCTCCTTCATCACATTTCTCATTTCCAGACACCCAGGTCCTGCAGTGTTTAGTAAAGGCTGTGCCAGTAACGCAAACTGTGAAAATTACCCTCATGCCATACTCAAGTCTGAGGCTCTCCAAACCGACCATTCATCCGGTCACACTCTCCCATCTTCTCTTCATGCAAACAGGAAGGAATAACAATAGCCGCTTCCTACTTTCAAGGCAGTGTCATCCTCCCAGGTGACAGCTGGCCCTGCTATACTATTTAAAGAACCAGTAAAGGGACAAATAAGTATGGCTAGAGCTGGGTTGCAAGAACTGCCATTAAGACCATTCAAGCTCCTTCTGTGACTCTGCTCTTCCTTTGCTGTGCCTCAGTTTTCTTATCACACCGGTTGGCCCTGGATATTTAGATGGCAAACTCTTCTTTGCTGTGCTGCAAATTCCAACCTGAGAGCTGAGAAGCCCTGCAATGTCTCCTGAAGTGCCCTGCAAGGGGCAGGATGATCTCAGAACATCCCAGCTGTTCCAAAAGACAGCATAAAGCCTCAGCCTCCTTATGCAGCCCTTTGAAGCAAGCTGAACCCAGAGTAAATATTTAATGGGGATAAGGCCCTTTCCTCCCCAGGCAGCAGCTCGTTCACCTGCAGTTGTTCTAAGGCCTTCTGTCCTGTGGTGACCTTGCTCATGTAGCCATGGTTATCATCGTAACACTGGCAGGGGAGCTGCAATTGAAATGACACCCTGATGTCCACTCTGCCCAAAATGCTCAGATGAGCAGGAATGATGCAGAAGAGTGACCATTCAGGTTTGCTGAAAGGAGAGGAGGAAGCAGATCTTTAGAGCTAGAAGCTGCCACTTTATGCAAGTTCAACCACATAAAGGAGACAAACGATGGAGACCACAACATGTGGCAGCACTTCAACTGTCCGCAACAGCAACATATTTGATGCTCATGCACTGTAAATGCACCACTTGCTTTTGTGAACAGGATGCACTTTCTCAGCACTCTGCAGCAGGCTAGTTTGTCTGTGCATCACGCTCTCATCACACTCAGAGATGTGCTTGCTGTAGAAGGACTAGTGCTGGTACTTGGCTCACTCCCACATCCTTTGGTTTTGCACTGGCAGCACTGGAAATCAGCAAAGCGAATCTGATCTCATGCTGCAGCAGGGTGGTACACCCTGCCATGAAGAAGTAGATGAGAGGGATTTCATAAAAGTTGGCTCATTCTTTGCTCTTTCTGGATGTAATTGAAGAAGAGGTTGCCATAGGACAATCACAGTCCTCTCTGACGTAACTGAGTACCCCACATCCTCTATACAAGGTGCGTTACTATAGTCTGTAAAACAGCAAAGGGTTGTTATTCCAACTGTAACAGTAGGGAACAGAGTAAGCGATAACACACCCAAGGTCAGGCCTGTAGTTTGTCGCACAGCAAGGATGTGAATCCAGATTTGGTGAATCCCAGTACAGGGCAGAACCACTGGCGACCTCCCAGCAAATGCAGCATTAAACTTCCCAAAGGGAGCAAAGTGGAATGACAGCTTATTTGCTCTGACCTGGCAACAGCAGAAGGGGAAGAGAGTGCAAGTCACACCTGCTTTTGGGCACAGCTGGAATTACTCAGGCCTTGCTCGTGGGCAGGAACTGCTGCAAACAGGTTCCCCCTTCTTTGTCATCCCTACCCACTCTGCCCCACAGTGAAATCCACAGGCAAACAGATTTTTCCTCAGGCATGAAAGATATAAATCAAATCTAAAGCAGTTTGATCAAGAGCATATCCCTTGAAAAACAGCTGATTTTGCAAACACTCCAGTGCACCTGCACACACCATATCCCCAAAAGCCTGATCTCAGGATCCAGCACAAATGGAAAACCACCGTGGCATTCAGTTCAGCACAGCACACACAGGTCAGCATGATCACACCTCTTACTACTAGCGTGTTCCTTGGTCTGCTCTATTCCTTCTACCTAGGGGGTAACACAACCTTTACGTACCCTCTCTGGAAGGGATAAAAAACCTCAAGTAACACAAGCAGGCAATTGGAGACCAGAGCCCAGGGGCAGGAAGAACATATAGGTCAGTATCCCATGAGACACCCCCTCCTGCTTGCAGGCACACTTAGAAGAGACTTCCTCAGGGCAACAGCTCAAACGAAGCCTCTGAACCCCGGGCATGTCCGCCTAAGCCTGTCAGAGAGGTGCCTGCAAGGCAGGAGGAAGCTGGGTACAGGTCTGATTCTGCAACTGAGGCAGATTTTAGAACATCCTTGGGGCTACAGTGACTCTACTCGCTGCGCCAAATGCAACAGCTGAACGCAGAGCATGCTTCGGCCATGCCCACAGGACTGCAGGGGGGTAGCATGTTAATAGCCTCCTGTGTTCACCAGGGACTGGATGGACCACGCTGAGATTTGCAAGCAGCTGCCAGGCAAAAGAAATAGAGAAGGACTGTGATATGACCCTCCAAAGGGAGGAACATCTGAAACTTCCAACACTTAAAGCACATCAAACCATCTATGGAAGAGGAAACAGGCTGGAAACTGGGTAAAGTCTGTCTTGGTATCTCAGCATCTTCTTGACTGTGAGAGAAGCCTTCTTGCACTGGTATTTGTGTCTCTGGATGAAACCCAAAGTAGAAATAGTAGTTTATTAAAACTTAAATACAGCTTTTGAAAATGTGCCCAGACAAACAAAATGTTAATGCAAGTTTTGGCAAGGTCTTCACTGCTTAGGAAATGACTCCTCCTCTGCAATAAGATGAGCTGTAGCAGCTCTGTTGTTCCAGTTACCATAGGCCCAAGTATCACCTGCAACATGCCTGAAGCACACCACCCTTCAGCACACCCGGGCCCTCTTTGCATGTCTCAAGCAGGGAGGGAAAGATGTGCAAGTAGCCTGCAGAAACAACAAAGTGTTGGTCTTCTCTCCTCCGAAAGGAGGACTGTGAGGAAACACAGGAACAGACTACCACATGGAAGCTGCTCTAAGGAGAGAGTCAGCTCTTCTCCACCTCAGGACAGGAGCAGTACTCATCGGTGTTTATAGCAGCAAGGAAGACTAGGTACGAAGGACAACTTTCTAGCAGGAAGAACACCACCACCCCAGAACAGATTGCATGCAAATATCCTTATCAGCACTGGAGGCCTTTTAGATCAGGTTGGGCAAACATTTGTCAGGAATGATGTAAGCCAAGTTGATTCTTACTTAGACAGGGAAATTAAGCTAGATAACTGTCAAACTCCCTTCCAACCCATTTTGATCTATGGCCCTGCATCAAGGAACTGAGTGCTGGCCAGTAATCCACACATTCAGTCACCTGGGTCCCCAGAGATCTCCTGTGTCACCCTAGTAGTCACTCTGTGTCAGGCAGTTCCTCACCTGGAAAGGAGTCTCATCCCAAGAGCACAGGCTCAGCTGAGAGCACTGTGAGGATAAGTACATTGCTTGGACTCTTTAAGGTCCCTGAGAAAGTCCTTTTCACCCCACATTTTTGGTGGAAGACTGAAAACACAGGTGGTACTTGCACTTCAGCGTGCTTACACTGAAATTACACCAGAACAAGAAGGGTTCTCTGTCCACTAGTATATGAGATTGTCCAAAACCATGGATTAATCCAGGCTTCAGGCCTCTCACCAACAGTGTAAGGTACCCCACCAGTCTTGTACCACAGCCGTGAGGTCCCCTCCCAGCTTCCCCACGCCGAAGCTCTGTTTTACTGGCACAGGAACAGAGGCTAAAGCCCCGCTTTGCAGCTGCATCCACATTGAAGCCCTCTGTTGCCCCGCGTTCCCTCGCCATGCTCCCCAGGCAGCGGGAAGCCTGCGGCAGGACTGTTCTCCAGCGAAGAGACAGCTAAGCTGGGACCACAGCACCATCTGCAGGGCTCTGCCAAAGACCAGGCTTTTACCAACCCCTCCTCGGGAAAGGCCAGCACGATTCCAGGAGATACTTCACACCTGGTAACTCTCCAAAGCACAGACATAAGCACACAACACACAACCACACACTTCAGTGTCCTGGAGGAAAACAAAGTCCCTCTCTGAAAGCATTACTTAAAGAAACAGATCACCGTTTTGATACAGTAAGCCCCAGAAAATTCAACGTATGTCAGATACTGGATTACGTAAAATGCCGACTGTCAGCCTTCTGTGGCTTCAGGGAGCAGCTATGCAGCTGCAGAGAGCTCACGTGCCCTGTACGTGGCTGGCGTCAGCTGAGCCTCCCACTCACGGGCAACAAAGACAACACAGACGCGGTCCAGTGCTTCAGTAAGGGTGCTGGGAGCTCCTGTGGTTCCTTCAAACCACCATCTCCCAAAAGCTTTGCAGTGCTTCAGAACCCAAACGAGCCTGGGCCAATATGCGTAAAGCACTGAAGAACACATTGTACCGCACCAGCACATTCCCTCAGATGCAATTCCGACAAATAAATCCAGCCTCTTGGGAGGAAGAACAATTTTTCTCCATTCTTGTCTTTATGAGAAGGTCAGCAGCACCATGTGATTTTCCAAGACATATAACTGCTGCGCAGCACAAACCCACAGAAATGCAAGCATTTTTATTATTGCTTTAGTTATAAATATAGGAATTTAACACTTGTCCTACTGGATTAGAGAAAGAGTATGTCTCACAGAGAAAGTGTCCTGCTCAGAGCTCTGACATATGATTGATTTGATGCTTCCGAGAAAAGGCACGCAGCTTTCTGCAGCCCAGCCACCAGTGCTCTCAGAGAGACATCTAACCCCGGCCTGCTGCAGGGAGCCAGCCTACCCCTTGAAAAATGAAATATGATGCTGTTTAACACTCTCATAAGCCAGCAAACTATCCATTAATTTTAAAGTATCCTGCAGAAATAAGCTGTGCGTGCTGCTCTGTTTCATACATAAACACTTCCAACACCCAGATGAAATCTCTGAACTGTTTAAAAATTAAAGAAATAAGTCTGACAAACCGAACTTTTAAAAAAAGACCCTGAACTATCATTTTGAAAAAGAACACCACCACCTGTTTGCCTGCAATTTGTACTCACAGCTCCAGCAGGCAAAACTGCCAGAAATCAGCTGTGCTGGAACTTCATTTCCAAATCTAGGAAGAAGTACACTCTACCGGGATGTTTTTAGTTCCCTCCTTCCCTAGATTTTCTCTACTGTGTTTAACCAGGGCAGGTACATCAGTCCAGAGAAGACTCTGAATATCAAGTAAAGAGTATATGGGACATGGCAAACTACTGGGGCGCGTACAGCGGAGGGGAGGATTAATGCAGTGGTACAACGGGGTGAAAGGCCAGTCTGTGAGCTGAGTTGTAAAAGCTCAGAGCACGGCAGGGAGGGGACCCAACTGGAGACCCGAGCACTGGTATATCAGAGGGCGCTCAGGTATCTCTGGAAAAGCAGGGCCAATGTTCAAGAGTTAAAAAGGGAATGAAAGAGCAGGGAGAGTGAGTGTGGGAGAGGGACTAGATGGATCAGTGCTCATGTAAAGCCCTCTGCATGTGGTGCAGCCTTCCAAACAGATGCAGTTTGCTGATGCAGCTCCTACCTAATGCTTCTGGCTCCGCACTCCCAGTTCAGCGGGGACAGAGAGCCTGAGAGCACCTGCCACTGTCTGGACACTTCCACCCTTACTGAGTGCTCACCTCCACTGGCCCAGCCGCTGCGTCCATTCAGACCGGTAGACCAGATCCTTGGGTTTGCTCTCTTTCCTTTCTTCCCTGGCTATCTATGGTCAGGAAGGGAACTTGCAACACCAGAAACAGCTGCAACGATAAGTAGCAGCTTGAATTTAATCCTTCCATTATTTATAACGTCATGATGTTGACTGTCCATTTCAGGGACTTGTCTCAGTGTTGTTTCAGGCAGCCCTACTCTGAGTCATCCTTCCCAAAGAAACAGACCTCAGCTATTCCCATGGCTGTCAAGAGACTGGGTCCCACTCCAAACTTAGCCTCTTGTCAGATTTTATACAAGTCATTTCACCTCCCATTTTTCAACTTCTCCATTGGCAAAATTGGAGTAGCGATTCTGGCCTTCTTTGTAAAGTCTTGCATTTAAATGCCTTACACGGAAGTTAGGCGTTTCTATTACTATCCGAAGCAACGTGCAGGTGCCAGATGTTTATTCAGGTCTGCTGGCATCTTTGAAAATGTAATTCAACAGCAATTCTTGTAAGGACATTTATCTGACACACTATCTTTATTACAATGTTTTGGTTGTTCCTGGCAGCATCCACCAAGTGGATGATCCTTCAACGACATATCACTCAGCACGACTGGGAAACGAAGGCTGCTTTGCTGTTGGAGACCTACTCCACAGCATCAGGATCCTGGAAAAGAACTGAATTTGAAATGCGCAGGTTAATCATGTCCCATTATATCAGCAAATCCACATGCTGATATAAGCCAGAGTTTGGACCGATCATATAATCTGGTCACATTCTATATAAATTCAGCTCAAGGCCAAAAAAAAAAAAAAAGTTAAATTCTTTCTAGGTAGAATGGTCAATCCGACATGTTGAGATGTATTTTTCATGGAATATCTGGAGCTGTGAACCTTCCATGTTGGTTCTGAGATTAATGAGTCACTTTAGCAGAGCAAAATAAGAAGTCGCATGCAGTTCTCCAAGGACGGCGAAACACTTCTGCACGCTTTGCCGAACTTCTGCATCTCTGGATGAAGTCTGTGTCAGAAAACAAGGGGGTCTGCCACTGCATGGAGAGTTCAATGCACTGGGGAATGAAGCGGAGATTCCTTTTGCCACAGAGGGTTTTCAACAAGCCGTTCAGCAGGGAAAAAGCATACTGCAAGAAGAGTTATTTCTGGTACAGTTGTCATCTGCTTTGGTTTTGGATGTGCAGAAACCTAGGCCTGCGGGAAACAGAATGCCCAGAGCTTTAAGTCTTGCCAGGGAGAACATGCCTCTACTTCCATCCTCTAAAAGCAGCAATTTTACAATGGTGATAATCTTACCAGAGGTAGTCACAGAATCATAGAATTGGTGAGGTTGGAAGGGACCTTTAAGATCATCAAGTCCAACCATTAACCCACCCTGACAAAAACCACTTCTAAACCATGTCCCTCAGTACCACTTCTACCCTTCTCCTAAACACCTCCAGGGATGGGGAATCCACCCCCTCCCTGGGCAGCCTCTTCCAATGTTTAATAACCCTTTCAGGGAAAAAATGTTTCCTGATATCCAATCTAAACCTGCCCTGACATAACTCAAACCCATTTCCTCTTGTCCTATCCCTTGTCCCCAGGGAGAAGAGGTCAGCCCCCATCTCTCTACACCCTCCTTTCAGGGAGTTGTAGAGGGGGATGAGGGCTCCCCTCAGCCTCCTCTTCTCCAGGCTGAACAACCCCAGTTCCCTCAGTCGTTCCTCGTAAGGTTTGTCCTCCAGACCCCTCATCAGCTTTGTAGCCCTCCTCTGGACACGCTCCAACACCTCAATGTCCTTCTTGTAGTGAGGAGCTCAACACTGGGCTCCCAGAAATGCTCACCTACATTAGAATTCTGACTCAGAAACACTTGCCAGGCTATCTCAGGATGTGAGAAGGTTGAGATACTTGAAGGGAGCTCCTGTTTTGTTTAAGATTGGCTTCAGCTGTGGACTTTCTCCGTCTGAGTTCATTCAATATGTCAGGGTGCATGATCTACAAAGGGCACAGACCTATACCTGAAGCAAAAATCTGAAGGTAAAAAAAGACTTACTTGCCACAGAAGTCTTTGTGAATGGCCTGAAGGATGAGTAGTAAGTTGGGGTGTGCCTGTAGCCAGTTCTCCACCATATTTGGGTGTCTAGGATCAACTTCCAGAAACACACTCCTGAAAGGACACATTTGGGAATAAAAAGTGGGGAGATGCACGTATTTAGGTTGCTAAACTGATCAAAATTAAGGTCTGTCTTTCTGGATGACTACTATCAGTGAAGGAAATGAGAAGATTAGCAAACACACTGCAATCCAATAATCCTAAAACCGATCACAGCTGTCCATTTAAGATGCAGATCCGAACTCCTTCACGGTAAGAAAATGTTGATTTGGGGGGAATTCTCATGGTAGTCCTCTATGTGAGCAGTTAAACCCTTGTATTGAGATGTAAGGATCCCATTTGAACCCCATGCAGAGATATTGCCAGCTTTGTCTTTCTGAGGCCCCCAAAGATTTAAAGCCAGAACAAAGTTTTATGATGCAAATGCATGAACACTGAGCACTGGACTGGCAGCATGAAGTTCCTCTTTGTATAAGCAGGGTGACATTAGTTCCAGGAGCGAGAGTCATAAAGTACAAGTTAGTACACACAGTTTCCCACAGTAAATGTCTCCATAAATCAGTTATGAAAACACCACCAGCATTCAGACCTACATAGAGGACCGTACAAAGGATAAGGGAACTAATCAGACAATCTCAGTTAGTGCACCAGGACTAGACCTGGACACTGCAGGGCTATTTCCACCCCTGCTGCTGCCAGGCTTTATGACACTGGCCCATTTCCGAGTCTCCACTCCCGCAATGAGACAGAACCACCCTAGCTTACAGGCACGCGGAGACGATGGAACTGGTTACAGCCTGTGACAGTGCAGCAAGATACAAGTTTAACAGGCAAAGAACAGAAGCCAAATCCCAATCATACGCTCTCCTGAGAATTCCTAAAATGTCCCACACTGAATGCTCCCTATAAATTCACCAAGCTAACTACAAGCTGGGTGTGGATCTCGTTCCTGACCTTAAAAAACTTCCACTCCTCAATGGGGGCTCCACCTTATAAAACCAGCAAAAAGGGAAGGAAAAAAAAAAATCCTAACAACCAACCCCGTGGGACCAATCTCTGTTGCTGAGAAGTTCTGAGGAGCATCTCCTGCTCTTGTGGTCATGCAAAGCAGAAAGAATGAATTCGTCTGCGTGCAGTATGCCTCTCAGTATTCTTGTTCCTCTACTCAAAACAGCAGATTTTCAGTGACCTCTTATGCTCATAAAATGTCAGGAATTTTCAACAAGTTATGTGAATGCCCTGGCACAACAGACTTTTGGGTATCAGCATGTTGATCTGTAAGCACAAAACGGATCCCACGTGACAGAGAATAGGAACAATCAGTCTTGGGTATTAGCCATGGAGAAATTTAACATTTAAGAAGCTATCCCTGACTGATCTTCTTTCTCCTGGGATATTCAGCATTGTATCCTGGCACAATAAACAAGTTTCCCTTAATTAAAGGGGGGGAGGAAAGCAGACATCTACATCCATTCTCACAGACTTCTATATTCCTTCTCCTTCAATCAGTTTATTCTGCTTAGAAAGCTTCCTTTTGGTTTTTTTTTTTTTTTCACTCTCTCTTTCACGTTCTTTTTGTTGCTGCTTTGACCTTTAAAGATTCTCACTTCACTAACGACTATGAAACACCACCACTGGTCAAGGAAGGCTCATATCCCCTTATTAACCAATTTCAAGCTAAATTTGCTTATACATATGACACTCTTTAAACTGCTATTATTAGATGGGGTGGGAGATGACATTTTTGCAACTATTGTCCCTCTGTACCTTCCTGTACGAAATGAAAACAGAAGTTACAGAAGTGAGTCGACATGAAGTTCAAACAGAGAACAGTGCTTACCCAGAATCCTTCAGAAGAGAAGGAGCCAGAGCCAGAATTGTTTTGATGACTCTCATCCCATCGTCTCCCCCATCCAGTGCATCAAGGGCCTCATAGCTGGAGTGTGGGAATAAGAAGACATTAACAGCAATTTATGTGGCCATGCCCTTGAGGAAGCATTGCCCCACACACTCCATGGAGAAAGGTGCACCCAGCACCCCTGAACTCAGGTACTTCTATAGCAGGTGACAGCACCCATAGATTTTATGTGAAATACTGGGAATAAAAAGGCAGCTACCACTAGGCTGAGAAACTCCATGTTGAGCACAAGCAGAAAACATCCTCTGAACTCTTCCTGAAAATCACGATCCAACTGCAGCCGGGGTCACACAGTTCCAACAGGTGGATCTGTTCTCTCTGTGCCAGCTGGCCAAGGAGAGAGTAGGTTTCAAGAAAGGGACTGCTTCCTTTATTTCAGCAATGCCAATAGCCAGGATGCACTGCCTTCTAACTGAGCAGAGCGAATCAACACGTAGAAAGCTCAACTTTCAGAACCCGCTCTGGTGAGCCTCTTGCACAGGGGTGGTGCAGGACTTTGTCCTGACATGCATGACAATCCATTCTGAGAAAGAATGAGCACACACAAAGTAGTTCCACATCCCAAAAGGGCTTATTCATGTTTGCATGGGTGGGTTTGCTTAAGACAAGTATTAGGATGAGAACAGGTCACAGCATTTCCACCCAGGTTTTTTTCCATCACAAAAAGCTGTTCATGTTACTTTTACTTTTTTTCATAAACTTACGCTAATTACTGGAAAAAAAGAGGTCTAACAGGAAAAACGTTCTGAAACAGTTTTGGATTGGAATTTTGTTAATTTCAAAGTGTGTGTTTTTTCCATTGTTATAAATATTTTAAATACTTTGATATTGTTTCAGACCTGTAAGCAGTTATCAAAGTAACAAAGTATTATTATGTACCATATAAACACACTTACACTACGTACATGTATACTACATTTGCATGTTTTGTGTGCAATTGTATATAGTATAAGGAAGCAGATGGAAAACCTTGCTTCAAGGAGAAGAAAAATCTATTTGTCTTATTACCGGAGGATTTCTGCGTCCAAGGAAGCCATGTCTTCATGGAAGACATATGGGGGGTTACTGACTATGAAGTCTACGGGACCCCAGAGCAGCAGCTGCTTGTCAAAACCTAGAAAAGAAAGAGAATCACAACCAGCTCTCAACCGCAGCAATCCTCCCTATAAGCTCAGTGTTAAAATCCTACCCAGGAAACTGCTTCTCCACATGTGCCCATGTGTGTTTGTCTCTGCTTTTGTCTAAATTTGATCCTGTTTCTTTTTGGGATAGCCTGGCCTCCTCACTCTCCCACCTTGAATGCAAGAGTGATACAAAGCTAAACACAGGCAAAGTATCATTTTTTCATACCAATAGCCCCTCTTAGAGGAATGTGTTACAAAGCACAGGACCTTGAATACTCTGGAGCTCTGTGCCCATCTGGATCTAAAGCAACAACCAGAACTTGAGAGAGCCCACAGAGATCCAAGTGAGACCTCAGACTAGCTGTCAGGATGTAGATCTTTCCTCTTATGAGAGCTGCAGAAGGACCGCTAATAAGCAAAAGAGCCAGGCCCCCTCGGCAGTATCAGTCATCCAGTGGTTTGCTCTTCTGCAGACAAGGTTTAGCTCACTACACTCATGCTACTGTCTGGACTGACACGTACCAACCCCGAATCAGACATCACGTAGCCATGTGAGCGTGGTGCCATCCTGAGGCCATCCCCTTGGCACAGGGCGTACACATGCAGGTGCAGTGCCAACACAGCTACATGGCTTTTGGACTGAAGCTGTTTGGAGTACGGGCAGCACAAACTCAGATTTGCAGGCAGAAGACTCTGCAGACATACCCCTAAAGAGGTCGGCGTCAAAAACAATAGTGTCAGAAAGGCACACTAATGAATCTACAGTGCTGGAGGCCCTGGCTCCACAGCTCCTGGCTCCAAAACAGCTGCGCGTGTACGTACCTAACTGGATAAGCCTCACCAAATGGCAGTTTTAACTGGTTTCAGCCAGGGAAGACAATAGGTATCCTTCTCTGGTTCGACGCATCTGATTTCAGGTGAATAAGGCTTGACATTTAATCTAAACTAAATATCTGGGCTCCCTCTAACATCAACAAAGACAGGCACATACATGTTTATCTAAAGCATCCATGGCAGCAGGGAATGAATTACCCTGTGTATATATTTGCCTCTCCCTAGTAATGCTGCGGAGAATCTGGACTACCAGCTCAGACACAACCTTTAGACACCTGAAACAAGGATCAATTCACCTTCTGATGTAGTCAGAGACTCCCCTTAGCTGATCATCTGGCCCGGAAACCTCTGACAGGGAAAGCTTCACTGGCTCACTTCTTGCTGACCTTTTTCCTCGATTAACTTCAACACCCCTCTGACCCCCGCATCTCAAAGGGGTTCCTTGGCTGTCTCTCTCACCTGCCTCCCCCATCACAGTAATAAGGGAGAAAGACAAAGGGGATTATAACAGTGAAAAGCGTTACCGTATGAAACATCATGGTGGAGGACTTGGATCCTCTCCTGGAGTTGCAGCCTGTAAAATACCAGATGCAAAACCAGAAAGAAGACAGATTAGGAGGCATGTTTGTGTGGATTCATGAACAGCACATTCTATAAACAGATCATTAAATGTCACATCTCTTATCTGATATACGTATATCCTACCCCACTGACTGCAGCTGGATTCCTCTCAAGCTGCAAGGGAAGTTTAGGATCTGCTCTTTGCCTGAGAAACAGAATTCAAAGCAAAGAGCACACTGTTGGCCCATGGTGACTCCAGGGTGCAGCTCCTGTGCACCCAAAACCTATATGTATAACCCCTTGCCATATATACAGCAGTATTCCCCCACCCTGCTGCATGCTAGCTACATCTCCAAGGCCTCCCCAGGTAAGCTCACTATCCCTGAAAAATAACAACCAAAAAACCAAACCCCAAGACAAAAAAAACCCAAACCAAAACACAAAAAACCCCCAACAAAATCACCTGCTTCAAATATTTTAACCTGCTATTGTAAGTGGACACAACGTGCTCACATGTTTGACACATTCTTTCTCCAGCCTCCTTGATAATCTAGATCTTAACAGTGTTCTGGCATCTGAGCGTATTTTCAAGGCATCTTTGGATCCCATCTCACATGCCAATGTTAAGGTGATGAGATGTTATTGCACACTACCAGAGGGCCAGCACACGCAGGGCAGCAAAACCCCTGTGCCAGACACAGAGCGAGGAAAAGGGACTCCTTTAGCAACAGCTCACGCAGGAACTGTACAGTTCAATGTATTTAAAATACACAGTAGGATCTCTCAAATGCTGGTTTCTAACTCATAATCTTTCCTGCCTCTGATATCTCTGTGCACATTAATTATGAAACACATGTTATGGTCAGTGCCTTTCATCTGCACGCAGATGTCCCCAGGGTGCTCACACCAGCAGAACCCCTGAAGGCACTAGAAGACACAAACATCTCTCCTTTACCTGTGACAAGTGAGCAGGTCTGCATGCTGCCTTGCTATTTTTAAGAAACAGGTCTATAAACATGTTGGTATTTCTTAGGGAGAAATCTTGGCCAAGATTCTGATCTGACTCACTGCACAAATCCAAGGTAGAACAGCCTGGAAGCTGCCAGACTGCCACTGCATGGTGCTCCAGTCTGTCACAACCTGGCATGATCCGTCCCTCACACCCAGCTTGCTACAGAATTAGGCTCCCTGCCAGGGGAAAACAGTTGAGACAGAGATCCCCTAAAACCTTAGGAATCCTGAGCAAAGTTCCCTTGATGTTCCTGTAACAGAAAAGAGAGGCCAGTCTGAAAGTAACCTTGGTGCTTGGTGACAGCCTGATAACGTAGGAGAGGTCACAGAAACAGAGAGCATGAGATAGAAAGGAAGGAAGAGAACTCCTCAGCTACATGGTCCACCCACCAAGGTCCCTCTCTCTTCTCACCAGGTTTGCTTCTGACTTTTGTGAAGACATTTCAGCAATGTCAGAGGAAGCACTTCACAAAGTCAGAAAGACAAGGCTGGTCAAGATTTGCTGGTGGAGAAAGACTCCACGTGTCCCACTGGAGATGCCATTCCCTGACCAGCAACAGCACATTGTGGCAGAGTCTGCACTGTCCCCTAGCTCCAGTCCTCAATGAAGTCAATATCTAGAGAAAACAAAACTCTTCCCAGCTCTTCCCAGCATGTTCCCTCCTCCCACGAGACCCACCACAGTGGCAGAGTTTTTCTCCCAGCTCTTCAGTGTAACGCCTCAAGGCTACCCAACAGGGTTCATAGAGCTGTGACAAAGGCCTTATGCCCAAGTCCTATTTGCCTTTGCTGAAGGCCTATGGTACTGCCCTGTCAGCATACACAGACACGAAGAAAGGGAGGGATTCCTGCATCTGTCTGCAATGCGCCCAGATTGGCCATCCAGTGATGGAACTGATTTAGTGAGAGCAAGACTCACCTAACCATCTAGAGAACACAGCTGTGATAAGGGAGCTCTGAAGAGAAGGCAGGAACCAAGCTGGCTTCAGTCAAGCAATAACACGGCTTACCCTACTGGCTTCTCTCCCAAGAGCTGCAGGGCATCGCGCCATGGACAAGATCACAAGGACACAATGAAAATATCCATGGAGAAACACGAGGTTCTCTGGCACTGCATTTACACTCCCTCAGCCACTCTTTTGCCAGCAAGCAATGTTAATAACAAAACTATTTTTTCCAGATGCCAGAGCAATAATCTACCAAGGAGGTAAAGACCTGGCCTGCTTTTATCATATCTATGAAAAATTGCAACAGAGCTTGGTTTGACACTGACACATGAGAAGGAAATCTCTGCTCCCCACTCCCTGTAACTGGACTAGGAGACAAAGGGTAATAGTGAGGTTGTAAGTCTGGGAAGGGCTCGTTCCTCTACATCACTTCAGACTCACTGAAGTCAGGGCTGAGTTGCAAGAAGCGAAGAGATACAGCTTAGTGCAGCCACAAACAGAAGCTGCCTGTCTCTGTAGCCCCAGTGCTGGCAGCAGTTTGGGGGGGAAAAGGGTGTGTGGGCCCTGTGGACAAAAATGTCCGTTAATGAGCACCCAGCACCACTTAAGACTCACACCTGCACTAGACTACACAAGAGGTAGCAATAGGAATCCTTTCGGAGACTGCTCTAGTTAGTGCCTAGGGCCCAGCGGTTTCTGAAGATATGAATACAAACTAGAATTCTGTACCTTTTACAATGGCTACAGGGACTGGGATCCTGGACTCAAAACCATACTGATATTCTAGCTCTGGTGCTTGCTGTGTTAGAGACGGTCCAGAATAACCTGGGTTCGGAAGAACCGGTTGAGGAAGCGGTGCCACTAGAGGACAAGGTCAACCTGATACAGAGTTGTTCTGAGTTCAGGCACAAGATGCTTGACTCCTTGCAGGGGGTTGGACTAGATGACCTTTAAAGGTCCCTTTCAACCCAAACCATTCAATAATTCAGCTGCTCTGAACCTCCAGTTACGGCACAGGTGTGCAAACAGTATGGGACCCAGCAGCACCACTCTCACCAAACCCAAGCCTGCAAGGAGGATGCTGAGGGATACCACACCAGCTCATCAGAGTGAAGGTGCTATGTGAGTGTGCAAGCTTGTACCTAGAGGAGCAGCGACAGAAACAAGCACAGCAGTGATGATACAGGAAACCAGAGAGAGAAAGGTTCAGGCTGTACTTGCCCTTAACCTAAGTGACATATACATTCTTACTACCTGCTGCCTTGAGTTTCCCAAGTTCACAGAAAGGGTTAAGAACAGTTACCATGAAACACTTTCAAAACCTTTGAAAGACAGACAGCATTTAAGTATTATTGTTTTATTTAAGCTACTGTCCTTGCGAAGTGCATTCACAAGTCAAAGGAAAAAAATCCTCTGCTAAATACAAGCATTTTTTACTGAATTCTTACATGTTTTAGGAGCTCAACCTAGGGAAACAATCCCTGGTTTCCAGTGGCAGTAAATATGAACCACATGCCCAAATATTGAGGATTCTTGGTCTTTCTCAAGCAAAAATTTACAAGAAGTGGGTAATACGTGGGCTTGTACCTATGTGCATTCTCCCTGGTGAGATCCACAGCAGCCTTCTCTTTATCCACGGCTATCACCCGGCTCTGGGACAGAAAACAACAAGTATTACAACACCAAGGCTCCTGAGCAGACATGCTCTGCCAAAAGGGACATGCAAGAAAAGAACTGACAATTGACTCTTCACGCTCAGCTCATGAAGAATGCAGGTCAAGGCACTGATGGGATCATAAGTCACTTCTAGTAACACCGCTAACGTGACAGAAGGCACTCTGCAACACTGCCAGCTGCCTACCAAAATAAATAGTCTTCTGACAGAACTAACTCAGGTGACAACAATGGAGTCACACAAACTCACATCACCTGATACGTTCATAGCTCCTAATAGTGCCAGACTCAACACTCTGGCTAGTCTGGGGTAGACACAGGTTAAAGGAAGACTGTGTACTGGGCTTCTTTAATGTGGACAGAATCCCTCCCAGCATTAACACAACCACTTGCACAGAGGTTCTGGCATTCTCCATCTGTTATGCAGACACCTTTTCCCTAGTTACTCACTACAGTCTTAACACCACATTCACTGTGTGTATTGACTGCGCGTCAAGTATGAGAGTCCTCCAGCGTAACATTAGGAGACAAGACTACAGAGTTAGAGATTTGTTTGCCCTTCCATTCCACCTTGGGAACAGTGCAGGCACAGGCCTGATGTGTTTTCGCTTTGCTTAATGTTTTTCAAGCACAGATGTTGGTAAGTATTTACACAGAGAAAACATGCTCAAAGAAACTACTTTGCATTTGGAGATGATGGTGTCATCAGTCATCATTCCTAGGGGGATTAATTTCGCAGCCTGAGACTAGCACCCACACACATGAAGCTGACCCTTAAGGTGAAGGGCACAGCTGAATCTCTAAGTTGTTGTTGTTTACTCAATAGCCTAATGCCAAACTCTGCCTCAAACACTAAAGAGATCATACAGAGTGTAAACTCCACTTAGCTGTCAGTGTAGCTACCACTAACTCTAATTAGTCAAGGCTCTTTATTCCTCTGGGCACAGCAGTTTGTGCTAGTTTGCTGGGAAAGGACCGCTATCAGTTACAGGGACAGACTGACACAGCTCTCTAACTTAAAAGGCAAGGAAAAGAGCATGAAGTACAGCTCAGGAAATCACAGTAATTATACTTTGAAGTCATGAACCTCAAGTATTAACCTTATCAGGTTACTGGGAGGAGGAATACAGGCATCAACCTCTAATTCTTACCCACCAAGTCTTGCACAAGAGGAGGGGCTGGCCCCAGCAATTCTTGTTCACGAGAAGGAACTGGCTGGTCTGCAATTCTGAGGAAAGGGGACTATTTTTCCCTTAACCACATGCAATGAAATCTTGGATTCATTTCTCTTTCTATATACCAACAGTATCTCAGCAAGCACGTTATATGCCACAATAATCAGGGGCAAGAAGGGCTTTGGTCACCCAGATCTCAGTCCCCTCCCTGCTCTTTTGACTCTGTTCAAGAGGTGTGGGTTGTTTTTAGGAAACAAAAGACTTAAAAAAAGCGGTTTGGCAGTTGTGGCAATGTGACACATTCTTGTCATATAGATCCCAAGTGTTGACGCTTGCGTGGTAATCCCTTCCCTGTATTAATTTAGTCTTCAGTCTTCTAGAGAAAAGATCTTTCTATTCACAGCAAGGTGATTTTTAGAGATGACCGCCCCATAAATTCAACTAAAAGCGTGTGTGCCCATGCCTCAGTCCCTCCTCCCCACAGCCCAGGATATTGGCTTAAACCAACACCCACCTGTGCTTGAAGTTAAGGTGGTTAATAGTGAGTGGTGACAGCAGAAGAATGAGCACATTTGCTTCTTCCTCGCTATGTTTCCACTACTCCTGCGGACAGCTGGGGAGGGAGAGCAATTCCTAAACACCCCTCTTCTACCTAGCACAAACTTATAAAGCCTGACTGTCAGAGACCTTCGCTGCTGAAGTGCCGTGAAAGCAAAGAAGTTTGTGAAGTCTTAATGAAGACTAGTAGAGTTACTCCTGTAACTTGGGCATCTATTTTACCATGAACACTGAAAAAAAGCTCACCTGTGGCAGTTTGCATAACAGACTCAGAGCGATTGCTCCGGAGCCGCAGCCAATCTCCAGGATCACAGGACGAGGGCCAGGAACCGGGAAGCAGAGGCCTGAATTCTTCTCACATTTCTGAGATTCTTCCTCCACAACTAAAGAGACGAGATCCTAACAAACAAACAAAACAAAAAATTAACACAAAAAAAGTTTCTAAGGGAGCTGTTTCAACTCACACCTTTGTGGTCTGAGGACTAGAGTTTAATCTTCTTGGCTCTGTAACCCAGGGAAATGTATTTTTGTTGCTAATTGTAAAAGATGGCAGCAATGGAACTGACATGCCAGAAGTTACTTCGGCTCCATCTCCCCACAGGGTGGTTTGAATAACAACCAAATCCTCAGGATACAGTTTCCCACAGATCCTCTGAAATTTTCTAGCACTGTTGGGGAAAACAATAACCAAACAGCTGGAGCACATTATCTTCTGCAACACCATCTTATTTACTCCAGAATTCCAGCTTTCAGAATCTTTAAGCTTCAAAATTTAAGATTTGTACAGTGTCTCAGTATGGTATGCAGTCTGGAGGCAGACTTACAGCTCCCAACAGCATCTTAACCAATAATCCAACCTGCAGATGAAAAGCAAAGGCAAGGAATTATTAAATGACCCAAATGAGCAGCTCCCTGCTGGATTTCAGACTGGGGACCCTTAGTACAGTTGGTTGGTATATAGTCAAATGGAAGAGAATTTCATCCATGCTCCCGGATCCATATGTATCTCTGTTATTGCCTCCTCCCTCCCATCAATCTCCTCTTTTTTATATCCCTTCACATACAAAATCCAACACAGCAGGAGAGGTCTCAAAGTTATACAATGGTAAGGTTTGTGAAACCCAGTGTCTAGCTACAAGAGAAAGCACACGTATGCCTCCCTCATACTGCAGCATGAACATCCCTTGCTATTCACTGGAGAAAGCTACCAGACAGGAACTCTGTAAACACCTTGAGTACATCAGCAGGTTCAGCAGGTGCTCGCAATTCCCTGGAAATCCTAGTGCTTCCATGGTACAACAGTACAACAACAAGGCCTTACCGCCCAAGGCACTGCCATGACAGTGAGTGTTCTGCTTGAGAGATGTACTCTTGCATCTCTCCCGTAAATCCAGAAACCTTAACAACATTTACAAAGAATAATTGGCTTGCTTTTGCCAACAGTTAAAAATTAAAGATATTATCAGGAAAATTACCGGTCTTCCATTTTTACAAGGAATCTTGCATGTCCGTGGCATAAGCAGGAATATTTAAAACCAACATGTCCTGGCAGGCGCATCAGCTTCTCTTCGGTAAAGCAATGGCCGTTTTCAGGAGCCTAGACGGCGTGTGCTTCTATATATGGGCACAAGCCCTTCCTTGGATATACCACCCTAACGGGTGCAGTGTAAATAGATGCCTGTGCAAAGCTGTAGGTTTTTATGAAGATATTTATTGCTGTTGGTCATCCTTTGTGCTAGGCCAATTCGCCTCTGCAGTAAGTAGGGAGGGAGGATGCAAACAGACATAAAGGCAAAGCATTAGATTAGATGAGCTTCACCAAAACATCCCCAGCAGCAGAGCACCCCAGACACTGGCTGTTTCGTCAGACAGTATTTTCTGAGGTTTCCCACAAGAACTGAACTGCTTTTAAACAAACTGAAGTACTGTACCCGTGCATGCAAGTGCACACCCAGTGCTTAGAGAACAGAAGTGAAGATTGCACTACTTCCCAGGCCGGGATGGAGCAACAAGCATATTTCAGCATTGTCCGGGCCTTGCACAGCCAGGCAGCTTCAAGCCGCTCTATTTTAATAGAACCCTTTCCTTATTCATTCCTCCTGCTGAAAGAGCCTGAAAGCATGCATAAAAAGGAAAAATTTGGTTTATTTCAGTGTGTAAACACTCTGCATTTCCTCTAGTCACGTAACTACTTCTTCAGATCAGCTTTTCTAAGCCTTTGCCACTTTCAGATCAGGTGGGTTAGGCTCTGCTGCTTTTCCAGTACCCTGGATCTGCTAACAATAGCCTTTTGGTAGCCAATGGCTCAACTTTCTTCAGGCTCCTTTTCACAGCCACAGCCTTTTGGGCCTTCAGGGGCTTTTTAGCAACAAGCATCTTCAACTATTTTCATTGTTTTCTCTCAAATCTTCTCCAGTTGTTGAGCTGGAAAGAGACAGAGATGCCTGTGCCTTTGCTCACCAGAGAACTCTACAACAGCCTTGGTGCTTCTCCAGACTGTGCCCTCTGCCTTCCACAGCTTTCAGTGCTCCTCAGCCATGAGCTCTCTTGTGCTCATACCCAAAAGCCCAAGAGGGAACCAGAAGCAGCCCGCAGGCTGGAGGGCACTGCTCTGAGAGGCCTCTCAGAGGTGAGTCTTCACTGCAAAGTTGGGTTTGGTGACTGATAACTTAAGGTAGCCCTAAGCCAGGAATGAGGAGCCACACTGCAATGCCCCACCTTGGTTACCATGTCGTTATTGGCACTGCACTCATAAGGGAGTTTTGCTAACAGCTTCCAAAATTATATTTCTTGGTGCTGGTCTGGGATTCCTTTCCTAGACAATTATGAAGGAAAAAATTCTTATAGGCTCCCTACAGGACTGTGGGAAACCATTAGAGGAGTACCAGTGCTCAGATAACAACAGGGAAAAATAACACCTTATTTACCCACTTTTCTGGGAAAATGGCTGTTGCCTTTCAGCTAACATCTCCAGATGAATCAGTTTGAAAACCTTTCTGCATTGGAGACAGCCAGAGACTGCAACCGCAGCTGGTTTGAGGAAGCAGGTGCGGAGGATTCCAAAACCACAGAAGAGCCACCCAAAAAAATTCTGCTTGGCCATTAAATTACTCTCTTTAAATACCAGCCATTTCTGGTCACTTACAAATATTTCCAGGAAATCTCGACAGTAACTCAGAACAACCATCTGTCTCCAGGGCTGGTGACAGAGTATCACAAGTTACTGATTACAAACGTAACTTTCATACAGTAGAACTATTGTCAACATTTATTAACTTCCTTAAGGTTTATCATTAATAATTTGAAGCTTGGAGTTTTTAATGGAACTTCTACTTTACACATTCCACAATGAAAGGACTTTTGGAATGCTTGCCAAAGCTCCTATTTACATATGACTGATTTCATGTTTTTACCACATGTGTATAAAAACGGGATGTTGGTATTACTTACGTTTTATATCCTACTTCCCAACTCCCCTGGCCTTACTGCCTTGTTTATTTTATATACTTCTTACTGAGGCAAAGGCTATTTCTCTCATAATACACGTGTTTATCATAATAGTTCAAAAATAAAAAGATATTTAAAATAATGTGACAATCTAAAGAAACCCTTCTCCAGACATTAGTATCTCACTGCAATCAAAAAGTTGAACAATTATGAAAATAAATTCTTTCATGAAATAAATTCAATTGGCAAGCAAAATAGAATCTGTATTCTAACTGGCAAATTAAGAAAAAACATTATTAGTACAGAATATTCACTGTTGAATTAAATTTACAATTATATATGTATTAAAAGCAAGAAGTAAAGACAAAACAGAATGCACTGGAATAAGACATTTTGTAATCCTGCTTTAACTGGGTGTGATACCATGGTCCTTTTCTTCACTTACAGCTTTCATGCAAAAACCACATTTCCCCAACATCTGCAAAAGATTCAGGAAAATCCAGCAACCACGATACAGAGTACGTCCAGTCAGCCCACTGACATCGCCTCTAGGTTTCCTTTTCAGAAATCATGAATGATAAAGTTAACCCAAATTGTTTTGGAACAGTATTCTTCAGATTCTTCTCAGTATTTTTCACATTTTAGTAAGCGATCCAGCCAAAACCGGTGCTTCTTCAAGCACATCATCATCTCCAAGATGTCATCACTGAAACTGATGAAGTACAGCACTTTGCAGAACGCAGCAGAACCACTTTCAAGTCTCACCTTGGGAGATGAAGTGTTTCTGGCCATGCATCACGGTGTTCACACAAAGACTACAAAACACCCTGCAAGACAGACATTCCCTACCTCCATGCAAGAATCTGACTAGAGCCACCACTGGGGAAGAGCACCAAAGAGGCAGAAGGTGCTAAAAGGAGATACCAGTCCCAGACACAGAGAAACTGGGACAACCGCAGACAGCCAAAGGCTGTGGTCTTGTGTAGGATACCCTGCATCTTCTCACACTGAACAGATTCAGAGCACAAACGCCTGCTAATATAAGGCCATCATTGATAAAAGCCATCTTAACCATCACTCTGATCACCAGCTCTAAAGGTAGAGAGATGAAATTACAAAAATTCCACTGGGAAATAAAACACTCTGGCAGCCTAGGCAATTAACCTTTGGAATACATTAAGTAAATTCTGCACAGTCTGGCACTCTAAACTGAAATGGCAGGCCATTCCAACGGGCTTACTTTCACTCACACCCTTTACAGGATTCAATACATCAGAGAAAGAAATGTCCTTCACTACCCAAAAAAGTTATTTTGGATAAAACAAAGACTTGACAATCAGCATGTCTTTTTAGTCTCTAAATAAAGGAAAATGAGCTGGCTTGCTCAGATGCCTCGTCCTTGTAACATGCCGAGCACTCCAGTACCTTTAACACATTTATCCTCACAACTCCCATTTTCCAGATGAATAGCTGTAAAACAGTGACCATCCCAAACTCACGAAGGACTACGGCAGAGCAGAGCACTGAACCCAACACTCCAAAAGCCTCATCCACCCCTTTCCCACCGACACCACATTAGATCGTGGAAATGGGTCTCCCAAACCCAGGCAGGTCTACAGTTGTGTGAGGGCAACGCGCGAGAAACATGGAAGGCACAAAGATCAGAACCAGATTCCCTTATTATCTAAACAAACAGTGCTTGGCTGCTCTTGAATCATCTTTTTGCTTTTACTGTTGTAGATAGAAACTGTAAATATATATATAAAAAAATCCAAAGTGCTGTATTAAGGAGCATGTAAAATCATAAATGCAAAAAGTACCTTAGAAATGTGACGTGATTCCACATTTACCCACAGCCCGCTAACCGCTGCATAGGATGAATGCTCAACTGTGGGGTTGTTAAAATTCAGATTATTGCTTACAGTACGCATCACTATTGTCAGGAACAACACAGCCTGCACTAAAGTCTTACTAATCAGTGCTACAGGTACTGGCAGAACTACTTTTATTCTGGAGCTTGGTGTACACATATGTGGGTATAAGCGTGACACATGTATCAGAGCAGGGAAATGGAACATTTTGAAGATCTTTTCTTTCTAGTCTGTGCAAGAAGCTCATTCCCCCAGGAAAAGCCACTTTTGGAAGGAGTAGAGATACTGAATGGCAAACACAAAACCAGAGAGAAACTAAAATCCCCTCTCTGCTTCTGGTGGCTATGGCACGAAGGTGGAAGGGAAGGAGGGTCATAGACATGGCTTGGGCAGCAACTCCCCCCCCAACTCAGAGATGTTGGCACCTGCTTGCAGGGGCAGATTGTGCACTTCAATTAATAGACAGGTGTACAGAGATGTTCAAGCAGCAGAGAGGAAGAGGTAGAAGTCACATGGAAGGGTAAGCTCAGTGACCACCACTGTCCCTTGTAGCAGACATGTATGGCTAAAACTGCCCCACAGCTTGCAGGACTGCCATGCACCTTTCCGGGGCACACCAGCAATGCCAGTGAGCTGCAGGGTCCTTTTGTCATCTGTCACAGGCAGACAGCACGACAGCCAGGGCAACAGGTTAGGCTTAGGATTGGGGCCAGCTCACAGCTCTGCAGAGTTACTAGTGGGACTAAATCACAGAATCACAGAAAACCCCAATCTCCCAATCTCTCTGCATGTTGCAACCCCTCCTTGCACAGTAATAATCAATGAACTTCCCCGTCTCCCCCATTCTACAGGATTTTGTGCAAATAAATATTCAAAGGATGTCAAGAGCACCAGCCACCTCTGAAACCTGTGCAGTCACGAGGGTGGAAAGCTAGGTGCAAAGCAAACTATCTGGAAGGGGTTTTACATTGCACTGAGCTAGAGCTGGTGCAGGCATCAAGCGATGGGTTTTCAGGGACATAAATTCCATTCTTTAGTGCAAAACAGAGTAGGGAGGAAGTACCTAGACCTTCTGTGTCTGCCAGAAGTGAACTTAAAAATCTACAGGAAAAAACCCAGGACATCCTCGGAAGGGAGAAGGGTATCTGGTCCTGACTAGCAAAGGAAGAGCTTGCAAGTTCTAGAAGAGACCTATTATCTGCAGTTCCATATACAGGGGACACAAATATTTGTTTCCCATGCCACTTAATTTCCAGCACTCAGAGGTTCTCAAGCTTTTGTCTCTTAGCCAAAGCCACTCACAGCCTGCTCTCACCTTGCTATTCCAGGAAGTCTTGCTTCACTGCCAGATTCACCCTAAGTTCACGCTGTCATTTATTTGGGGTTTTTTTTTTTACCCCTCATCTTCTCTGTTGAGCGAAATAAACGCAAAACTTTGCAAACACTACAGCTTCCTGTGAGCCTCTGCCTCACCCTTCCACCCACAACTCCTGTTCCCCAGCTCCCCCCTCCAGCACACAATCATGTTCTGACAGGTTCTTGGTATTACCTCCCCCTCCCTGCAGCCAGGTCTCTAGTTCACTGTATTTCTTGGAACCGCAGCTGCACAAAGAAAGCGTGAGGATAGTGTCTGCCAGCACCCAAACCACAAGCTCCACAGCTGCATGGCTCCAACCATCGGGGTCAGGCAGCTTTCGGCACCAAGACACTTGGGAGGAAACGGCAGAGATTCTCCCTGCACAACAGTGACTACGGAGCTGCGTGGAAGTCCAGAGGCGACGCAATCACGTGCTGCAGTCCAACAACAGTGATGTTTCTGCGATTAAAAGTACAAGGCTAGAAAAACAAGAGGCGGGGAGGAATGGGAAAGGCAAGGGTGGAGCTCACAAATTCACACTGCATTCCCTAGAAGCACTCTTTTTTTGTGCCCCACATACTCTGGGGAAAGTAAGGAAGACAAGATTCCAGGGGTACAAGCCAGGGTGGCAAGAGGTTCAAACGTCCCAGGCTAGCAAACAAGACGAGGAAAGCAAGAGACGCATGAAAACCTGGGTAACCTCTCTGCTCTCGCAGACTTCCTGGGAATGTTTTACTTATTTGTGTGCTTTCCAGAAACTTCTGTTCTCAGAATCCAGGACTTTCCATAGAGCCTGATCTGATATTAACCAAATTACCCCTCCCCTCCTGTTTGTCCACTTGGCTGCTAATCAGCACATGACAAAACACCAGGAAGCCAAGCTGGAAACCTAACTCCATGGCAATGGCCATACAAGATCACTGACACGTGCCCTCTTTCCAAAACCAGGTGCCCAAGCCAGACCAGTGCTTAGTGGGCAGGCAGGCTACAGTGGTTTTGTCCTGGGCTCTTCTACCTGGCACCGCAGTAGGAAAGAGAAAATGTTGCATAAAGCTCATGAAACTCCCCTTATGCATGTAGAGAAAACAAAACACCAGAGTAACTCCAGGAGGACCTGATCCTGCAAGAAAAGGTGGCTTTAGGCAGAAGCAATGACAGACAAACAGGTAAAGGCACGCCTAATACTGAGGAAGGAGTTGAGCCTCTGTCACACAACAGAAGCTCTTGATGTGGCATGGCACATGCCAAACACCGTTTAATGTGTTGGAGAAGAGGCTGTGACAGCACCCAGAAATGATTTCACCAAAAGGCAGCAACTTTTGCAACCATGTGTGCTACTGCCCAAGAGAAATTACCATGGTTGTCACGTCTAAATTTAGCCATGCCCAAGAGGGGCAAGAAGGGTGGATCAGAGCCACCGTAAGGCGGGCTGTACCTTAGGGCTCCAGAAACCTCTCTCCAGAATCAAGGCATTTTCTTTTTCTGCAGATACTGGTATTGACCACTGCCACATACAGCATCTGGACAGATGTGCTGGTCCAGCATGCTAACCTCTAGCTCTGAAATTCCAGTTATTTGGATGTCTGAGAAAACTGGGGGGTGAAACACATCTTTTTTCCCCCTCTCCATGTGGGAATCCCTTCAAATCCCATCCCTCCTGTTACCGCCATTCTATAGTTCGTTTTTCTCCAGTTCTAGTCCTAAATCTTGCTCTAACTGCTACTGAGGTAACCTATTGAGATGAAACTGAGACCCTATTTCAATTGGAAATAAAAAGCTGAAGACTTTGTAAAGTTCTTTTAGGAACAAAAAAATAAAGGCACATCACAGAGATCTGTGAAAACATATTAGGAAAGTCTGTACAAGTTAACCTGGGGAACAGGTTTATACATGAATTAAAGGAACAGCTGTTGCTTTCCCTGCCTTCAGTGCAGATTTTAGCTTTAAATTTGTATTTTGAGTCTGTCCCGGAAATCACCAACTTTGAAGTAACCCTCTGCACTACCACAGACTTTCTTCCTTGCATAGGAAGTCAGGAGAAACTACTGCCATAGTTCATCTTGGCCAGTTAGCCAGGAACAATCCTGCTTCTTCCTCCATTTCCTTTTGAACAAGAAATCTGTCCTTGGAAAACATCCTGTCCTGATTTTAAAGTAGCCAGCAACAGACTCATGCTAAGCTGTTTCAGTAATTCATTACACTCTCTGTTAAAGATGTGCACCTTTTCTTCTGGGCTGCATTTATAGTGCTTGTCTACAAAACCAAAGAGACTTCTTCATCAAATTTCTGCTCCTTGTGCCAGGCAATTAACCCCTAAGCTTGTCTTCGAGGAGCTAAACAGTCTTTCACAAGGTTGATTTTTCCAACTGTTAATCCACCTACTGGTTCTTCTCCAAACCTACTTTTCCATTTCTTTTTCAACTGGTCAGTAACATAACTGGATATATTTTTGCAACTATGCCACTACTGCAGTACACAGATTATTTAATCTTGCTACTTGTATTTGGCAATCCCCTCTTAACACACACAAGGACCACATTAGCCTGCTGGGCAACCCACTGAAAATAGGTGCTCACGGTCAGACAATATCCATAAAATCCCCAGATCTTTCTCCAAGCTCTTCTGGCAGAGGAAGCCCTTCAGCGACAAGCCACAGAACACATTATTTCTGTATATACGATCTTATTAAACACTTTTGCCTAGCTCAAAGGGCAATTCCAATTGCTGTGCAGCAACAACAGGTTCCCTTCCTAATTCCCATTCCCCAACCTCTGTGCCACAGCTCACTTTCAGAAAATATTGTTTTCCTCCAACATACTCATAAAATATTACCTATCACATGGGCAAAATCTGATCTATGTGAGGCCATAACAGCAATACTCCGAATTTAGCGCATTTGTTTACAGCTACATTCTGACAGCAGCTAATTTTTGATCTATTAAATAATGCCCTATTGCATTTGTGTTCAATATACCTTATAGCAGTCTATATATGTATTTCAAGAAAGGACCTTAAGCTATGTACAAGATAGGCACCATCATCCTTCTCATTTCCCAAATTGGGAAGGCAGTGATGCTGAAAGGATAAGCAGCCTTCCTTTGAAGAGACTACTGGTCAGACGTAAATCCACAAAAATAAAGAAGCCAATATCCTGACTCCTGATCCATGGCTGTACTCCACTAGACAGGGGGACCTTTTGAACTTTCTGAGAAGCAGCCATCTGTGGAAATGAAATTAGGGCAATGAAAGGCCATTCTGCATCAAAAGCTTCCTTTTAGCACTGATTAAATCAGAAAATGTGTACACTGCTTTGTCATAAAGCACTGGAGAAGGGTCCCACCTTGCAATCTGTATACTTGCATCTACATGCCAGGAAGGAAAAAATCCTCCCTTCTCTTGTGTTTGACCTTCTTGTTAAGAAGGCGTTTGACTTTCTTGAAAGGTTAATGATTATGTTTAGCTAGAAGTAAGGTTAAACTTCATGAAAGGTTTCTCTGAGCAAATCTTTGCCTAAAGTGCTTTCGCAGAAGACGCCAGCACCATGACTGCCATTCTGCTGACAGATGCAAGTAAACAGCAACGGTTTCGGTGTACTGAGCACGGTATCACGAGAAACATCAATCTTGGGAAAAAAGTTAAAAGCTTAAAAATCATAGGTAGCAAAAGAATTGATGAAAAAGTGACAGGACTAAAAATTACAAATGCTACACAGGGCATGAATAGTTTTATGTGTTACGTAGTAAGAAGTAAGGGCTTTCCTGTTAAATGAACAAGCAGCACCAAAAGCAAAGAAAAATACATTTCACACTTACAATACAAAATAAGAAAGATTCACTGTCAGATGATATCATGGAGGCTAGACACAGACAGACTCAAAAGAGGATTAAACAAATTAACGGAGGACAGATCCATTAGTGATTATGAAGCAGGATGGCCCCAAATCCAGCTTTGGCTAAGAACAGTCCTTAACTGCTGACTGTCAAAAGAAGGGGGAATCCTTCCATACCTATCTTTTCCCTTGTAATTTTGCCCCCACCATCTGCTACAGGCCCCAGTCAGACATGGTACGTTGACCTAGACAGACCAGTGCAGTCTGACCCGCTAAGTCTTTTTTCTTGCTCTCACAGGAGACCGCAGCCACGATATTTTTTGCATGGCTACTAAAAAAAAATGTTCAGCATGGCACAGACTTTAATTTCTTTCCCTAAGATGCCTCCCAGGCTAAACATGCATCCTCACCCTACAGTGTGCTTCTGACCCCCTGACAGGGCAACGGACTCATGACAGAGCCACCACAACAAAGCCAAGACGGAAAAAAATTATGTAGGGTATGAGCTTGTGCTGAGATCACAACAGGTCAAGGAGGCCTCACCAGGGGACTCCTGGACAGCCTGAGGCTCAGAGGGGACGGTGCGACTGAAAATCCTCCCAAGTAGAACTGCAGGTCTCCTCCCAGCAGCTTTCATCCAGCAAAACAAAAAACTCAGTGGCCAAGAAACTGACTCTCTCTTGCAGCTACTGTGTGGGTAAAAAAGGAGACCATTTTTGTTTCCACTGAACAAATGAGCCTTTATTTGCTTTAAAACCCAGCATCTGAGAGGAAGGGACCAGGAACACCAAAAATTCTACAATAATTAGTAAGACACAGAGCCCTCCGGAACTCTGTGAGCCTAAGCCTGGAGTGCCCTCTAGGGGTAAAAGACTCCAAACTTCCTCGGAGAAGCCCTGAACCAAACTAAACCTTTCCTTAATGAACCCACATCGAGCCTTCATTTAGCTTTTATTTGCCACGACAAAAAGGAATTATGTATCCACGGTTTGCTGAGTTCTCCTTCTCTTTTCCCTGTTTTTCCTCTGATCCACAAGGCTGCTGTGGACACAGCCCGAGTTTTAGAAGGCCTTGCTTTGGGAAAAGGACTATCAATACAGTGGTCTCTGTTAATACAGTGACCAAGCAATATCGAGACAGGGATTCCTTGACATTACAATACTAATCACATAACAAAGATAATTCACGAGACTGAGCACACCCCTAATATTTGGCCCAAACACCTCCCCACTGCAAGATGCCCGCTTCCTGGGGTCACAGGAGGAAAGCAGGCAGGACACTGGGCTCCACAAGCCCTTGCAAACCCAGTCAGTGCTTGTAGCAGCGAGTCCAAAGCTTTGCTCACAGAGGGCCGGGTAACTGGAGGAAGGGGAGACTGAGGACTGCTTAACAAAACTCTCCTCCAACGCAGTGTGTCTGTGCTCACGGGAGTATCTATCAGCCCTGCATGCCAAGAAGTTATGACTGAATGCAATCCACTTTGTTATCTCACTCTCGGAACTTAAATAGGACCTGCTATTTTCCTTATTTTGGCTGCCTGTCTCCTCCTCACCCAGATTCCCACGGAACAGAAGAATGAAGCCACATGTACTGAAAAAATATTCCCAGAGGGAATGAACGTGAGAGGGCTCAACTACCAAAGAGAACAAAATGTACTACAAAGGGGCAAATTTCACACAGGGCAAAATTAAGCAGACAACTGGGCTTCTCTGCTTGTGTCTCTGTCCCCAGGACTGAAACAATGCCGGTGGCTTATGTCCTACTGTGTTTGCCTTCATGCCATTACCAATGCATTTGGAAGCAAGAGTCATAACCCTTCTGTTGCAACCATAGAATAAAATGTGCATCATAAAGATGGCTCCCCTGTTTTTCAGACTTTGAATCAACGAGCAGGAGCATTTGCAGAAGCTACATAAATATAACTAGGAAGCAAATTTTGCACCTGCTTGTGTATCTGCATTAACAAGTCAATTTAGGGAGTCACATTTACTCAGACAAGGACAACGACATGCCACGTGGCTTGTGTGTGCAGTTACAGATCAGCCACTTGAACCTGGGACATCAATGTTGATAATGATCTGCTTCCTAAGGAACAGGGATTATTTACAGGTATTATTTGGTGAAAAGTTGCAGCACAATTTGTTTTATTTTTGAAAGGAGATATGTCCACTGCAGTTTTAAAGTCCAGTGAAGTCTGGAGATATTACTGTGATGAAACAAAACATAGGGAAACCCCAACCCTAAACACAAGACACAAAGCTCTGAGTCAGACAAGACCAATCTTTCTTTCCTAGCAGAAGGAAAGGATCAGGACACCAACTCACTTTGTGCAATGGGGCACACACAGTAGATGGTTCCTGGAAACAGCACATGCCTGAAGCAATGTCCTGCCAGGTGCTGCTAAATAGCTGGATCTTGTCCCCATGCTCTTCTGTCCAAGTAACTTCCCCAGCACCACATCACAAGAAAACTCTCAGTTGCCAAGAGCTCCATGCCTGAGCCATCATCATAAACTTCTGGCCTGCCATAATAAATGTTCTAAAAACGTGCCTTCATAGTAAGTACCGTGACACATCAAATAAAGTTTTCCCAGAGAGGTTAAGCTTTTTATGCTACATTATTACAGCAGGGCATGTTAAGTGGTTTCAAACACAGCACATTACACAGCACTGCATTTCAGTTTGAGTCACCAGAGACACTTCTACCAAAATCACGCATGTGGGTGTAATTAACAATATTCTCAGGCATTAGCCACCCTGGCTCCCACTCCACACAACAGGCCTTCATCTGAAGCCTGGCAATGCATGGAGAGAATGAGAGCACAGCACCAGAGGAAGCTTTGCCAGCAGGTGTTTTGACTTGCAGAATTTGTAAGTTCTCCCTGCTTTTAGTGCTAACATCACATCCAGAAATTAATGGAGAGTCAGAGGTTGGAAATACTCTCTTGAATCAAGTGGAGCAGAAATACTGTTCACAATAAAAATGCTAACCGTTGCTGGGCTCCAACTGGCAAAATTATTCCTTTGAGCCCTATTCTCTTAACTTAATTGCCACAGAGTGATCAAACCCAGACACAACAGAGAGCTCACACCTTCTTCTTGGGCACAAGTGTCATCACCTATGATTTAGGGCCCAGCAGGCTCTCAACAAGATGCTGCTGAAGCCCCACACCAAATCAAGACTCCGGTTCTGAACATGCTTCTACAGGCTGAGATGAGAGCCTGTCCAAGTGGTAGTTGTGTTCATTCCCACTAGATTGTCTGGAACCCTCTCATGGATTTCAGTAGCACCCTCTTCTTGAAAAGACAGAATGGAAGCAGGGGCTGCCTTTGCCTTTCAACTTTTGGTGTCGGATGAAGGCTTCTGCAGACTGCATCCTTTAGTGAGCTGCTGCTTTCTTCACACATTCCCAATACTATCCCTTCCCCAGAAAAATCAAAGGTGGTCTTCCCATCTCCAAAGCCCACATCTTTCCTTTACATCTCTTCTGATATTATCAGATATTATCAGAATATATTCTGATATTATCAGAAGAGGACGTTCTGTGTGAATAAGACTTTTTATTCTTTTTACAGCATGGGCCCCTACTTCTAGAGGTCCAAGCAGAGGGATGCCAGCACATTACCACAGTGCCCAAGCAGCAGGCAAATGATTGAAGAAATAACCATTAGACTAAAACAAGTTCATGCTTCTGGGACTCCTAAATGGAGACCACTTCATCTCAAAAGTTAACACGGGCTCCAAAAGAAAACAAATTCTCAGAAGAAAAAGAAAAGAAAAGAAAAAAGAACCAACCCCAACCCCTCAAAATCCTCACAAAAACCTAAAACCTCCTGAGGACTAGCAAACAGAAACCTTCTGAGAACTGGTAAACAGAAAGACTTCATTGCTAGGATGGTCCATGAGCTGAAAGCAAGGCTACTGTCAGAGAAAGTGTCACCATGTAGTTCTTAGGCTTTTCCCTAGCAGCAGGAACACTGGGGGAAATGGAGTTTTAATTTGATCATGTATGGCTGTCCTTTCCATTCTTACCACTGATATTCATACTTAATTCCAGCCCAGGTCAGAACTTACCCTTCAGTTTCCAGTGTTTGTTTTTTTTACCCTTCAGGAAACAAACCTTCAGTTTCCAGTGACTGTCCAGAAACCCCCATGGAACCATCAGACTGGTGATAGGTGCCATTTCCTACCAGCCTGCACTGTTTCAGTCTGCACATGAACAAACAAGCTCTCTGGAGTTCATTACTTTCTTCCAGTAGCAGCTTTCTACTATGGCAGGATTTTGCTAACAACCTTTGGACAACTTTGAGATTCTTACCCTTGTATCAAAGCACTAAGCCACTGGGATATAGCAGTATACATTCGGAACTTCTAGGAGTCGTTACCACAGCAGAAATAAGGAAAGAAAGCCAAGTCCTTCCATTAATGGAGATACATCTCTGTGTAATTAAGTGACATGCTAACTTGCAACATCTCTTGCTCTGAGCCAGGAGGCAAAGTTCACCAGCATCAGTTCCAGATCACAAGCTTAGAATCCTTCTCTGTTCTAAAAGAAGTGGAGTGATCTGACCTCCCCATCACGACAATCTCTCAGGGCGCCTTCATAGCAATACTACGATTGTATTGTATGATGTAATTCATAGAATCATAGAATCATAGAATCATAGGGTTGGAAGGGACCTCGAAAGATCATCTAGTCCAACCCCCCTGCCAGAGCAGGGCCACCTAGAGCACATCACCCAGGAACGCGTCCAGGCGGGTTTTGAATGTCTCCAGTGAAGGAGACTCCACAACCTCTCTGGGCAGCCTGTTCCAGTGCTCTGTCACTCTCACAGTAAAAAAATTCCTCCTGATCTCCCTCTTGAATCTCCTATGCTCCAATTTACATCCATTACTCCTTGTCCTATCACTGGTCATCACTGAAAACAACTTCTCTCCATCTCCCTGACACTCCCCCTTTACGAATTCACAGATTCAAGCCCACCCCCACCACATTCCCCACATCCATACCTCTGTTTCAGGACGAGGAATAAATACTGGGGGTCTCATCTTCAGAGTCAGGTCCTGAAAGTCCCACTCACCAAGCACATACTGCACCGGCATTCTGTGGCAGGCAAAGGCAAGTGTTACCACCTTAGGACTACACTCCATAACACAGAAAAGCTCTCGATACCATGCTTACCTCATTACTAACCACATCACCCCTCTGCGGGTGAGCCCTCTAGACACCCTTAAGGCTCTCAACTGCATGTGCACTCTAAGGGAGTGGGAGCTCCATTCCCACAAAAGAGTTTGTTATCAAGTACTGGACCCAGGGAACTACAGGCCAGTCAGTCTCACCTCCATACTGGGGAAAGTGATGGAACAAATAGTCCCAGAGTTTGTTTTCTAAACATACTAAGTACTGGAGGTGACTGGGAGTAGTCAGCATGGATCTACAAATGGGAAATCATTCCTGGCTGACCTGCTAGCCACCCATGACACGATGACTAGCTTGATGCACAAGGACAGAATAATCAATACTGTTTAGCTTGACTTTCCTAAGGGTTTTGATCTGCCTCCCATAACATCCTCATATAGAAGCTGATGAAGTATGGACTAGGTAAACGAGGTGGACTGAAGATTGACTGAGCTGGCACGCTCAGAGGGCTGGGTTCAGCAGCACAAAGTCCAGCTGAAGGCTGAGCGCTAACGGAGTACCCCTGGGGTCAATAATGGGGCCAATATAGTACGGCATATTCATTAGCGATCAGGATGAAGGCACCAAGAGCACCCTTGGCATGTCTACAGGTGATAGAAAATTGGGAGGAGTGGTTAATAGACCACATGGGTGTGCTACTTTTCAGAGGGACCTCAGGAGGCTGGAGAAATGGGCTGACAGGAACTTCATGAAATTCAGCAAAGAGTAACGTGAAGTCCTATAAACTGGGGAGGAATAACTCCATGCACCAGTAGAGGCTGGGGGCCAACCAGCTGGACAGGGGCGTTGCAGAAAAGGCCCTGGGGATCGGGTGGACAAGCTGACCCTGAGCCAGCAATGTGCCCTTGCAGCAAAGAAGGCCAATGGCTTCCTGGGCTGCATTAGGCAGTGCGTTGCCAGAAGGTTGAGGGAGGGAATCCTTCCACTCTATTCAGCACTGGTAGGAAACATCTGGAGTGCTGGGTGCCCAGTACAGGAAAGACAGGGACATACTGGAGTAAGTCCAATGAATGGCATTAAAATGATTAAGGGATTGGAGCACCTGACATACAAGGAGAGACATCAAGAGCTGGGATAGTTTAGCCTTGAGAAGGGAAGGCTCTGGCTGGGAGGTAGGGGTGGGAAAGCTTATCAATAACTGTGTGTTTCTGGTGAGATGGAGTAAAGAAGATGGAGCCCGACTCTTTTATGTGGTGTCCAGTGAAAAGACAGGCAAAGGCCACAGACTGAAATACAGAAAATTCCATTTAAACCTAAGAACCACCACCCCCCCCCTTTTTTTTTTTCCTCTTTTTTTAAACACTGTGAGGGTGGTCAAAGACTGGAACAGGCTGCCCAGAGAGCTGGTATAGAATCTGTCTTTGGATATATTAATGGATTGGGCACAGCTCTGAGCAACTTGCTCTAGTTGATCCTGTTTTGAGCAGGGGGGCGGACTAGGTTTCCAGTGGTCTGTCAACCTCCGTGGTTCCATGATTTATGAATTCTGGGGCCATGTTTTCACTTGCTGTGAGGCACCATACCTCACTACTTCATGTAGAAAAGCAGACATTTGTTGCAACCTTAACAGCACTTAAGATAAAGCAACTTGCAAGTCAGTCAGCTCTGTGAATTTTGCATTTCTACTCTGAACACAAGATTCAAGAGCAGCAGGAAAATTTTAGGGAATACACTCGGATCCTACAAACAGTAACCACTGCGAACACACTGACTCTCTGATAAACCCTCACATCCTATTCTGCATAAGTCGTGGCAGGATTAATCCACACAGGAAAATGAGGATCCACATCGTAACCACATTCATGTAAACAAGCAGGAGGATGCTACCTCCAAACATACTCCCAGACATCTCCCACCCTTCTAAATGACCCAAGTTCCTGAATATTTCCTCTCCCCACACAATACTCCCCAGGCCCAGCCTGATTCCAGGTAGGTCCTTCACACCAAACCCATTTAATTTTTGCACTAAGACACCACCTTACACAGAGCAAGCAAATGGAGGCCAAACAGAGACCAAAGCTACAGCAGAAAACAAAATGGATGCCTTTAAACACCAGGGAAATTCCTCTGCAGGCAAAGCCTAGAAAGGAAAGCACTGCAACACCACGGACCAGTATAGGACTGGCAGCTGAAAAGAGTGCTGAATCAGACAGAAGGGGCCAAGACTAAATTTTGTCAGCACAGAAGGGCTTAATGAAAATGTACCCAACTCAGGATCAGTATTGCCAGTTTCCTGCTCCTCTGCAACATCCCTTAAAACCTCCTTGCTCCCAGACAGGACAAGCTGGTGATTTACTACCTGACAACAGCAGCAAATGCCCATCATGTGAGTCACCATGAGAGACCAACACAGCACTGGTACTTGACATGTCAGCTGCCAATGGTTTTCTGCCTTCTCTCTGCTACCATTCTTCTGGCTGCATTAAGGCTGAAGGAAAACCCTCCAAAGAAACGACTGTAAGAGAATGCTCCTACCTTTCTAGTCGCTTGTTGCTCATCTGCTGGATTTGCTCCTGCTGCACTGCTGTAAGTGGAGTGTGGAGGCTTTTGGAATTCAAGCTCTGAAACTGAAGACAAAGTCACTTTAAAACCTGCTTACTTGTGCCACTTGGGTGTCCTCTGCACCCTTCCAAGGGCATCCTCCAGGGAGGCCCAGCATGCTGACAAACACATGTGCCTGGGGCTGTTGGAAACCACAAATGACTATGAGAACCTATCTGCATATTTAAAAATAAACCTGCACAACTGTTCTGCTGCTTTTCAGGGCTCAGAAGAATAGGTAAAATTAAGAATCATTCCACCAAGCCACTCAGGGTACAGTGTAGGTGTATGTGTCACAGGTCACATTTCAGTCCCTGAGAAAGAAGGCATTTAAGACACCACAAGTGTTCTACTGGCATTAATAAAAAAGGCCTCACCCCTTCTGCTATCTAAGGTAGGGAAAAGTTGTTCTACTCCTTATAAGTGACATTAAAAGAAAGGTAAGGGATTAAACCAAAATGACAAAATGAGAGGCACACACAGACCTTATTCTTTTTCTATTACTTAACTGTTTTTGCTCCCAGGACAAAAGACACAATATATTCACTGGATTCTCGTGCTTCAGGGATCCCATTTGTCTCAAACACCTTCTGCCAGTAGTCGACCACATCAGTGGCAGTCACAAGCCGAGGTCTTGCACTGCAGCTCTGCCTCAGAGATGACCACTTCTGACCGAGGACAGGACCTTTACATTGACTCAACTCCCCTGGCACATACTGAAGTGAGAGACCCAACAACCTCCTCAGCAGTGGGTGGGTGAAGCATCTCATGGTTGCGAAGTCAGTTCCTAGCTTCCACATGTGTTTCTCGTTGCCATCAGCTGATCCAGTCAGTGCTGAGACTCACAGTACACTTGGTGCTACCACAAGCCACTGTGGCTAGGCACCAGTTCACCACAGTCAGTGGGTTCTCCTCAGGGCAGCATGAAAATGGCACTGGTTTGCAGCTCTTCTGGTCTAGAAAAGGAGGTAAGAGTACAGCCTGAATCCCGCCGGCTAGCAAATCACAGGTTACATGCTGACAGAATGCAGACTGCTTGCCCTAATCCCGGCCCACAGGTACAAAACTAATTATTCACACCCTAAGAGTAACAAAGGTATACCCCAAGAAAAGATTCGTGTGACAGCTAACCAGCTCTGCCACTGCAATCCATTTCTTTGCAGAGATGCCTATCTCGACAGGCCAGAGCTACCAGGAGGCCAGTCCATGCCCAACGCAGGGCAGAAGTGAGCGTGCCTACACACAGGCACAGCACTCCTGCCTGCCCTTGGTCTCAGAAAGCCACAGACACACCAACCTCCAGCTCTAGCCCTTGGCTCTCCACCCCATGGGTGGGTCACCCTGGTTCCCTGCAGGAAGACCTTCGGTCTCACCAAGATTCTCTCTTTTATTTCTCTCTTTGTTCATAAACCACAAGTCCTAGGTTAGCGGGTGTGCTCACAGAAGACCTTGGCTCCATGGGTCAAGGGTCTTCCACACTGCTACCATCCCCAGAGAGCAGACATGGGGACACAGAGCCAGGGTTGAGCTGCTAATAGCAGAGGAAGGAGAAAAAGCCCACAAGGTACAACTAGAGGGAAGAGAAACACCTGAAAGATGTAAAGGCCAGAAAAGGCAAACCCTGCCAGAGGGAAGTCCGCCTCTTAAAGGAGAGAACTAGCAGAGCCAGACAGAAGGAAGGAAAATAAACAAGATGATTGCAGGAGACAAAGGAGATGAAACTTTACAGAACAGCTGCTGCATATCACACTTGTAACCCTGTGAGACAAACAGAACAACAATCCCACTTTCCTGCTGTGATCCATCAGAAATGAGGGCTCCCCTCCCTTCTGACTCACAGTCCCTGGAGCCACTGTGTGTTTCCCTGAGCGCCCATTCCCAGTCCTCTATTGATGGCTGCTTTTCATCACTGTCTCGGAGAGGCCACAACCTCTTCTCCAGTTCCTCCAGAAAACCACCACACAAACAACTAAATACCTCTCCCAGGCAGCCAGCAGCACCCAGGGTGGGTGGCTCTCTGCCCTGTAGATCTGCAGAGGCTGGGTCAGCTCCCACGTGGGCAGACGCCAGCACTGAACCACTGCAGCAGCCTGGGACCCTGCTGCATGGGGCACCTGCGCAGGCAGCAGCGTGGGGCCTGCTCTGCTCTCGCTGCATGGTGAAAGTGTGGGAAGAGTCAGGCCTCTGCGACCCTCCTTTGCAAAAATCGAACCAAACAGCCCACAGAAGCAGCAGAGGGAACAGACTGCAGCAAAGACCTCAAGATTGGCTTACCTGCTACTTCCTGGCAAAAGTGTGGGTGCTCTAAGAGCCTAAGGATCCCTGTCTTACCATCTTCATTACCCCTAGCAGAGGGAAAAGCAGCCCCTATGAAAAATTGTCTTTATGTTATGCACACGCATTCTGACAGCTGCAGTCTTTACTTGAACAGCTCCCCACTCCAGGGCCCTGTTTTGGGGATACTGACACAAGAGGAACACTAAAGGAATAAACCATTAGTGTTGTTAGAGAGATAGTTAAGACTTTAATTGTCCACAGCTGGAACAATGCTGCCACTACTGCCATTACTAACAATGGAGACCAGCTACTGATGTGAGGTCCCCGCATGCTACTTCTTGGTGCAAATACCCGTTTGCACACAGGTAAGAACAGACTAGTTTTCCTGCAGTTCTGTGGTGTGATCCATTCCACCTCCAGTTCCTCACTCACTGCAGACCAACACACAGCCTGGTAGCTGTTGAAAGGCAGGGCCTGCCCCTCTCAGCCCCTGCTCTGCGCTCCCTGTCTCACGAGCTGGGGCAGGGGCTGGGGCTTGTGCCGCATAAATCGATACCCTTCTGCTGCTGGGTTAGCGGTCAGTCAGCTGAACCGGCCCCTCGCACAGCCCCGCTGGCCGCACCGGGGAGGGGATAAAAGCCCCCCTTTACCAGCCAGGGAGCTGCCCACCCACCCACGCCGCATTTCAGCGACCGGGCGGCTCTTCGGCGGCAAACGAGCCCCACAGAGCAGCGCCGAGACCGGAGCCCGGTTTTCCTTCCCGCTGTCCCGGCCTTCCCTGCCCACGCGATACCCTGACCAAAGCCAGGCACCCCGCCGGGCCTGCACCACGGCGCTGGCGAGGGCTCCCTTTACCTGGCCGGCGGCGGGCCCGGGGGCCCCTCAGAGGAGAGCGCGCCCGCACAGCGACGCCTCACCTCACGGCTACCGCCCCCGGCGGGGCTGGAGGAGCAGCCGGCTCCCGCGGGGGCCGGAGCCGTGGGCAGCCGCCTCCCACACCGCAACCTGCGGTGAGAGCTTGGGGGAGGAGGCNCTCAGCGCCCGGGCGGCGTTTGGGAGCGGGAAGGGCCGTGTGACCCGTTATCCGTCTGGAAACTTCTCCCCGGGACGGGGAAGGAATGACTTCCCGCCGGGACAGAGTTCCCCTGCCAGAGTGGGGGGGTGGCACTGCCCGGTAAGGGACAGGGGACAGGGCCATCGCTTGTATTTGAGGTCAGCGTGGGTGCGGGGTCAGAGGCGAGGTGGCATCGCTGGGCAGCGTCCCTGTGCCAGGGTGGGATGGGAGCGCGGCACCTCTCCGGCAGCGGGAGGGTGACGGCTGAGGTGC